>NIUQ01002685.1:0-21081 GCA_002796945.1 Plectus sambesii
GGTCTCGCGGGGAAGGTAAATTGCCCCACTGGTGTTAGGCGCTTGTGACTATTACGTTAACATTACATGCTTGAAAGCAAGACTGAACTGCGTGTTGTTGTTTGCAGAGTCGGATCTCCAACGACTCGGCTGTCTCAAGCCGATTAAGCAGATCTTCCAGAATCGCCTATCAAATCAAGGCGTTGCCGACGACCACATTCCTTTCCTTCAACGAGGTGAGCCGCTATCATTTGAGGATTCGTTGGAAACGACTACCATTCGCCGCTTAACGGCTCCCGTGGCATTTTTGCAATGCCCCCATTTCCTGAATTCACTAGCAGCCTTGCGCCTTTCGAGCAAATATCGAGCGGGAGTGCGCTATGCCAGATAGGGTGGGTTAGCATTGGCGGCGTCACTGTTTTGGATCATTTTAATTTGAATTGGTGGGGACGTACAGTAGAAGTTTGCTTATAGCGGTACTTTTGGGTGGGCCTTCAAGTACTGGCGCAAACCAATTTCACATTATTATACTGTCGTGATTCAAGCATTCACGCATTACTAGAAGCACATGCTAAGCATAAAATGCCAATAAACAAGTCAAAACTTACCCAAATCGTCCATTTATCCTGTATCCCGCATTTATTTGCGTTACCCTATGTTGTTATACTATGGCTACAGTATACTTTGCCTGATTCAGGCGTTCGCGTCCTGCACTTGATCAGCGTGCCGTTCCCGAGCGTTTGGCATACGCGGGGAGACGACCAGACGGCGTTGGACGACGACACCATCGTCAACTTGGCCTCCATTGTGCGCGTCTTCGTCGCCAGCTATCTCGGCGTGCCCGCCCAATGATAGAGTGACGTCATTATGACGTCATTGGTGTCATTATGACGTCATAGGGCCTGTAACATGATCGTTTCTTAAAGTTGTAATTAAAGTGATATTGAGTGCTGTGCTGCATAATGGCCTTGATTATTGCTTAAATTATGAACAACTTAGGATACGATTATGTCATTGGACCATTGATATCATTATGACGTCATGCGGCGATGTTCTCACTTTGACATCGACGCTACCTTTGCCTCTCACTTCATAGCATTTCCTATTACAGGGTCTTTCATCATAACTCGTCACCCTTTATATTCAATTTTGTTATTTATTCATTCAATTAAAACGGGAATTCGATGTAGTTGAATGCAAGGTTGCCAAGTTTGAATCCAAAAGTGACGAATTATGTTGAAAGATCAGTACAAATACATGTGATATGCTGGTGGGTTGTCATTTTTTGATGTTCGGTTTGTTTGGGTACGCTGCTCCGTCTGCTAACTTACCTTTTACGTTGCAATTTTACTTGTGCACTACAGATTCTATTCCTTTTGACGCCGCCCTATACAGTGCCAGTCTATTGTGCGAGCGTTGCTGTTGATATTATTTTTCTACATCTGATAAATTGCTTGCATGTGAATACGTGTTTCAAGATCAAGATGTTTAAATCAAAACGTCTCTCAGTCATTTTTTCAACTTTTTTCATGGCAAATTCATGGTACTGCTTGGTAATGCACGTACTTCACCTACATTAATTATGTCTTAGTTCCCGGTAATTTACTGCTGCGTCAGTAGATTCCTTCTTTATGCATTTTTGCTTTGACTACAATGCGGGCTTCCTTCTGTTCGCTTGAAACCGCCGTTCTTTTTTTTGTTGGTTTTTTAAATTTCTTTTGTGTAGTGTGCAGCTGCTGTCTGAATCAAATCCTGCACATTGATGTGGGTTTCACCAAATTTTTCTATTGACCAACTGCTTTCGGCGAATAAAACAGAGATTGTCAAGTCTTTCGTCCACTTGTTTTACAATGCGGCCTACCTTTGCAGCGTTATATTAGCGTTACTCGCAAATTTTCTACCAGAGAACCGTAATTGAATCAGGCAAACTAATCTCAAATACATTTTTGCACGCCAATGTCAAGAATCAAATAACTGGTAAGAAATCGAGTTTTGCAATGAAAAGTTGGGCCTATCTTTGCACCGCAATCTTACGGCTCCTCGAAAAGTGGAGCGTAATTCAATGCTACTTTCGAATTAGCGCGACATTATGCAAATGGTTAGGAGCTGCTCACGGTACTCTTCTGAATATCCATCTTGCGACTGCCCAGTTGGCGCGGGGCCAATATGTGTCACGCTATGCACTGCATAATCCCTTGTCACTTCGTGATTTGTGCTGCAGTGAAATTTCGAAACTTTAATTCAGAACGCTCCTTAAGCATACATGTTTGGAAACAATATTGCTTCCAAATGTAATAATCAGAAGCAGAACAAAACTGAACTCTGTGTGTTTGATTAAACNTAAAGAAGAACGCTCCTTAAGCATACATGTTTGGAAACAATATTGCTTCCAAATGTAATAATCAGAAGCAGAACAAAACTGAACTCTGTGTGTTTGATTAAACGCGAAATTGAAACAACGAGCGACTACAAATAGCAGTAATACGACAGCGTACGGAACATACAAGCAGCCGAGCTCATCGAGAAATTCACAAGAAAGAAATTCAATTCGAAAACGAGAACTTCATATCATCGAGCTCAATGTTTAACCAGCACACAATTCTCAATCATCTCTTTCACGGACTAGAGAGAGTGAGTGAGAGAGAGAGCAAGAGAGAGAAAGTAGAATTGCTGATGACTCTTGAATATCACCGAGCAGCAAAAAATTACGTTCATTTATTACACAACACAGCACGTCCATTGACTGGAAGTAAACCTTGGTCGGCCTTCACAAGATTACCGAGTGTCGGTGTTAGTAGTCATAGCGCTGCTTAGGCTTAGGCTCGAGTCGACAAAGTCAGGCTACACAGCAAACGACGTAGTATAATGATGTCATAAAATCATGCCACAACCGCTATGACTACTTTTACCCCAAGTGTCAAAGTGTACACAGAGAGCAGAAGAAGAAATCATACAAGGACGGTACGCCTCACTTACCAAACTGCGTTATAACACGCCATACGCGCATGCCTTGATTTTTTACAGTATCCTGTGCATGTCCGTATGGCGTATTACAATGCAATCCAGCTAGTGAGACGTACCGTCTACGTATCGAAGAAATACCACAGGATGAGAGTCGTGCAACGCAATGTAACCATCACACGTGTGCATGGCAAATGCAGCGCAATTCGAATAAATATACTCCAAGTTTTCCGTCGAGTAAAGAAAATCAATATTTTAATCCCACCACGCTCTGTTTTGCTATCAAAAACCGCTAATTTTATGCGCTTATAGGGAAAATGAAAGAGTTGAATGCGTGCAAATTTGCAGCTCAACGTTATCGTGGTGACACAAAAACAATATGATATTTAAATTAACTCGGCGAAAAATTGACTACAGCGACGCATATGAACAATAAAATGAAATAACAGCCGTTAAATAGGGAATTGAAGATGTTCAGTGACACAGACCGGAGCGGAACACGCGAAAACAGACGATCATGAATAATATAAAGCAAAATTGTTCTCCTAAGAGGCGAGGCGATACTGACACGAAAGCAAATATCTCATACAAACTGTCCTAAGTTTTGGCCGTCAAACGCATCGCCATTTTTTACGTACAAAGTCGGGAACAAATTAGTTACCGTAATTTTGACAGAACGAGATTCAGCGGAACGAGAAAAGCTGCTCTGGTAAGAAAATGGCGCGAAATTCAAAACCCTGACACTAGAGCAAATTGTTTGACAAAATTCAACGATTCAACCTGTACACGTTATTATGCGAGCACGACGACGCGACCTTGTTGAAAACGGGAGCTAACGAGCAATCGAAAAAGAGACAATGGTTAGCAGCAAAAGAAGATAATACATACGCGAAGACGCGTGCTAGTAAGTTCTCAAAGTATACTCACTGTACTGTTCGCGTCACGCACTCTGACTGAGCAGTGTTTCAGGGTCATACGGTAGTTACTGCGCATTTTCGCTCTGTGTTACTTGTCCCAAAATGCGCGAATATCAAGTTAAGTAATCCCGTTTTTGTTGCTAAGTGAAAAAATCACTCCAAGTGCCGCATTCAAAATTTCACGCGCTCACAGACATAGTCAGGATAGGGTAGCTGATTTTCGTTACGCGCGGCGCTTGTTTAGATTTATTTAAGGGGAAACCAAAAATTTAACAATAAGCTAGCCTGATTATATGCATTGTCGATGAGAACGACGTAGAGCAAGGGCGCACGCGATTCGCAAACGCCACACGAGCAAGACAACAAAGGCTTTGGCCTGGAGCAGTTGAGAGTCACAAAATCGTCGAGACATACAATGTCATACGTCGAATGTCGATACGCGCTGATGACGTGGGCCTCAGCTGATCGGCGTAGAAAAGGAGACCTGCGCTTGCGGCTCTCTGCGCTGCATACCCTGTCCGAAACCCAGATTCGGAAAGCGAATGCCCACCGACGCTCCCGCCTTCACCGGTCCCTGCAATTCACGATCGATATACCACTGTCCTTTACCACCAACTAAGTTCTATTATCCGCTTGCGGCGCGGCAACTATTCTTTCACTGCAAAAGCAAGCAACACCAGGCACATGCAAGTAATTGCTGTCTAACGAATGTCAAGCATGCAGTGCATAAGACGGCTTCGCACGGCACTTCGATTACCGCTTCAAAGACAGATCATGCCCTGAACGTCAGGTTTGACAGTCCCGATGCCGACGGCGCCGGCGGTGATGATGGCAGCGGCGGTGGCGTCCCGCAGCTGCTCGTGCCGCGTGACAACGGCGGCTCGCAACTGCTCGAGCCCCGCGATAACGGCGGCAAAGGGAACTTGATGTTGATACGCGAAACTTTTCGGGACGCTTTCCGCCCAAAATAGTGCACTGAGGTCAACGACTGCTGCAAAAGTTGTTGAAGAGCAACATAAAACATTGAAACGTTCACGCAAAGCCAACTAAACTATTTCGATAGCAAAGCCATGGCAATCAAGGCGTTTAGGTTAACTCCAGCGTCATGCCGCGTCAACGCAAACAAAGCGAATGCAACTCAAAAAATAAGTAAATTAAGGAAGCGATGCAGCAGGACTCGAATTAGGCACAAAAACTTGCATGCGAATAGCTGACCATAATCATGCTTCACCAGAAATCTACCGACTAACAACAAAACAAAATACTTCAAAACGACTTTCTGTCCCGAACATTCATAAGCGATCGTCAGCAATCCAGGCCAGCCATTACCACTGACACGGCGGTGTCACTTGCCTAAAGTCCTGCCGAAGGACTCAAGATCTTACCTTCTTTTTCGATTGACTCAATAGATCCCGGAATATGTCGGACCGAAGAAACCGTTGGTAGCTGTCGTTCTTTACTAAGCAGTAGATGTGGTCCTGAAAGTGCTACCATCAACAAAATGCCCAAATGCCTATCGATCAGTGTTGCTTGTATTCAAAAAGTTTCTTATAATGCTTCGAATAGATCATTTAATCGTGCCATGCTATACAAATGCGCTATTAATAACTAGTTTCAACTATTGCGTAGCAATTATTGATGAAATCATTAGCACTTTCGATGCTAACATCATTCCCAACAATACGCGCAAATATTATTTGGAAAAGTAATCATAAGTTATTAATACTTTTCCATCCCACGCTTTCAATTACTGATCAGGTATTGATGTCAGAATTATTAATAATGTCATCAGTCATATCCAATGCTTGAAACTAGCATCTGTTATTGGATATATTATATGTGTCATCATTAACTAATCTAGTCATAATATTGTTACAGTATTCTTAAAAAAAACACAGCATAAATATCGAGAGCCACTTACCGCCGCTTCGTCAAACGACCAGCGATTCGGATTTTTCAAATTCTCTTCCGTTATGTCCATCACTTTACAGTCAATATTCACCGGCGAAGTTGCGTTAGTATCGATAAATTCGCTGCAAATAAGTCGGCGCGATTACAGACGCACTTGAGGTTGCACATTGGGAACGTACTTATACTGCGCCTCCGCTTGCATGAAGACAAACTCCCATTTGCGACTGAACATTTTTTGCAGTTTAGCCAGATTCTCCGCCTCAAAGTCTTCTAGCTCCAAGTGCGCCTTGTTCTGCATCGTCCGCTTGCATAGGTACACCGCTGAAAATGTACGCGTACAACTAAGCGTTCAGTTATCGTCCCGATAAAAGATCATAGCCAAAAAATGGATGTACTCATAAATGCCATGCATCCGACGCGTGTGTATTGTTAAATATTGGCAAACGCAAGAGGATATCCGCTTGCGCTTGTGGCCCCATGTTGGGCGCTCGTTAAATTAACACGGTGACGTTGGTCTCTGCATAATATAATTAGTTGCAGCGATTAATAAGGGAAACATGCATGGGCTTCCTGTTTTTGCATACAGTAATAAAGTCAACGTTCTTGCTTGAAATAAGAAATGTTAAATTTAGCATCGCAGCTCGCGGCGAAGGAAACACCTTACTTCGATTGACCATCGCAGCACCAGCAAAAAACAGCTGTTTTAGTAACTATCGAAGAAAAACGAGCAACTGCTCTCTTAGTTTCGCCAGTGTCTGTTTTGCGTTGTGCATGCATTAACACGTGTGTCGGCTAAATGGGAAGGAAATGTGGAAGGGACTGTAAAGATGAAGGGGAACTATTAGTTACCGTAATCAGTATTCTCTGGCTCCCAGCAATTGGACGGCCAGAAGTAGGGCGTTTGGAACCGGTAGAAAGTACCATCATTTTTGACGGTAAGCACGTGGTCGTCGATTTGAAACAAATATCCGTGCGACGCTACCAAATGAGCCAAGTGGAGGGCGTCGGCTGAAAGATAAGAGGGTTGATACGGTGACCGAGTAAGGTCGGAAGAAGAAATCGTCGAGCTGAAGTCAAATCTCCAACATGGAAAATTATCGGTCACTGTGCGATTACTGATTTGCAGCTTCTCACGCAAGATATTATTTAAGCGGTTAGGAGAGACCGGTAATGTTTAAAGTCCTAGATATGTCTGAGAGTAGACTTCAGCTTGACGATTGTTGGGTTAGAGGCGCTACCGAGATCATTAATCTGCAGTATCTCATTCTTCATGATCCAGGCGACCAGATCCTGACCAGTGAAGACGGACGGCACCTTGGACAAGAAGCTCTTGACGGTTTTGATCGGCACACCGCTCTGTTCGTCGAGCATCTTCTGCACCAGCGCTTCCATCTGCAACGAACTGAGTATAATGTGTCCCATCATTGAGCATAATCGGTTGGGAAGCGTTCATTCATTTGCGATTACTATCGATGCAGCGTCATTCACTTCCTTCTTCTCCCGTCGCTTTTACTGCAAGAGCGGTTTCGCGATGGTGCTCTGCGGGACACCTTTGCTGCGTACTTCAATATAAATTCAATTGCGATGATTCAGTGCAAAATGATCGATCGAATCAGGTATTCTGACCTTAAGAGCGAGAACGGGATGCTAAGCGTACGAGCGTTTTTATTGTCTCCTCTAAAATGTGCGAGCAATTTTCATTCGCTACGACAGTGCGTAGTCGGCTGCGGGGCGCGCCTAGAGCGTTGCATTCTTAGCGTTTATGCATGGACTGGGCTTGACGGAGGCACCCAGCAGCAGCTGCAGGCGAAGGAGCAAGCGCAGAGGGCATTTTCCCCGTCCGGCGCTGGAACGCGGTGCGGCGGCGGGGCGGTGGTGGTGGCGGCGCCCCGAGCGCCGGACGCCGCGGTCGCGGGCAGCGGGCAAATCAATGCGCGGGCAGCGGACGCCCGCGCGCGTCGCCATCGAGGAGAGGCGCGACGAATCGATAGGGGCGCTCGCCTTGATGTAGATGATGTGATTCGGATGGACCAGCCGTTCGTCCGAGCCGGCGTTGACGCGCAGTCTTGGCAGCGCCATTCTTGCCGGCAGGATGCGACCGCCGTCGTTGTCGTTGTCGACTCGCTCACGCCGTCAATCGGCCGTCAGCCGGCGACGTCATCACCAGCCACAGCGCCTGCAACTGTCCAATTAGCAGTCGTCCGATCGGTCACTACTTTCCGCGCCGCACAACACTACAGCTACGCGCCTCGCACAACTCTCCCGCCTACGTCACTCTGACGATACAACAACACCCCATCCTTAGCATGTTCTTTCGCGTCAGTAATGAAATACACAAAACTCGACTAAAACAGCTTTTCTCAGTTCAAAAAGTGCTTCGTGCAAATATTTCTTGCAAGATCATAAATCCGACTGCATTCAGTCTAAAGAAGTAAATACAAAAAAATTTATCCGCAGCGCTCATCAATCCTTGCAGACTGGCGATAATTTATGAGTCTACGATATACGATTTTTTTGAGAAAATAGAATATCGAATGATTGATACTAGAGTTCAGAGGCTTGAGCCATTTTAAAGCCTTTAAAGATTGACTGGTATAGAGCCGTAATTGATTAAAACTTGCGCTTATTATTATGGTTCTTATTATTAAATTTGGCAGCGATAAGTATTAGGAGTGTAGAGGGCCTGCGTAAGTGAGCGTCCGAGATCTAATAGCTCAAATAGCCTAACGTAAAGCAAGCTAAGAAAATGGTGTATTGGCAACTGGCATTCTTCGCCCATCTCTACGAGAACACTGATCAGTGGAGAGAACCGAATCGATCAATACAGCAGAACAAATCATATCCTAAATCAGCTATGCAAAAACATGGTTATAACTTAATCGAAATCAGCAAAAGAACCATGTTCTCCATCAAAAAAGATTTGCATTAGTCGTCGCGCCAAAATGGTGCTTAAAATTTAAAGCGCTGAGCTGATTAATTTTGCTTGTCAACGGCAACATTTCCTAAACATGGGAACAAGACGTGCTCACAAATTCTTAAGCGTGAAGCAAATAATTTGCTGTGACGGTGCCTAAATACTACTAGGGAATATTAGGGTGGAAACTATTCATCTTTTGCCGCTCATCTCCTTTCCCCACAGAAAGAGTGGAGGGCTCCTTGAAACATACCCTTGTAATCAGACTGATCTTACCAGTGAGGAGAAAACTACAATAATTTATACGATTGCTCCTTTGCTAATGAACTACAGTCAACTGCTTTTATAACGCTTGGCTCTATACAGTCAACTGTCTTTATAACGTCGGTCTTTGGCCGGTCCCTTGGCCGATGTTATAAAAGCAGTTGACTATAATGATCGCTCTAAAAACCACATGCCAAATACTAGCGGACAATCATTCAGCTGCACTGATCCATTGACATACTTTTGGGAAAAAGTATGCTGACTAAACAGCCTCCTCTTATGCTCTCACATTATCGTCAAAATATTTCAATCAGTAACAAAGGTTTTAAGATTTTATCGTAAAACTTCAGCTTAAGCGTATCTTTGGCACGGATACCGTCAAAGAAGACCTCACGGGAGATGGTTTTCCTGTTACTGATGAAGAAATTTTAGAGCAACTTCCACACCTTGTTGAGGAGCACGTAAAGTGTGGTCGCCACAGTGGCGCCTTGTGAGAATAATCTTACCTCAGTTTTATTGAATCAACTGAATTAACAAAAGAATCAAGTAAAATTATTAAAATATCGTCGATTTCGAAGACAATAACGTAGCTTGTTCAGGATGTATTCAAGTTACATATAAATATGATGTTGCAAATTATGTAGCGCCTCTAGGCGGAGAGGCAGACACTGGTCGACGTCTAGGGTGCTACTAGCCAAATGTCTAGGTTTGAAGGCATGCAGCCCTCTCCTATGTATCCAATGCCTACCTAGAAACGTTGCCACTCTGCGGCAAAAACTTTTTCCGCCCGTCCTCCCAGACTATATAGGTCAGATTTGTAAATCCTCTTGGGAGGGATACGTGGCCCCGTATCCAACAGACATCAGTTTTAATTGGTGATAAGACGAAGAGAAGATCAGTAAGTTTAGCGTTCAGAAAAGCAGAAAAAGGCCAGAAACGTGACGATCGTGTTAGAGCTTTCTTTCAAACATGAAGAGGGCAATTATGGGTGTGAATTGCCCAAATGATGCTCATTTATAGGAATTTGACGTAGCTATATGACTGAATGGGAGAAATTTGTGTCCTTCTCATGACTCTTCAAAGCCCGACTGAACACAGAAGTCATTTTCGAACCTTGCCATTCCTAACAAACACACTGGTATGAATAAATGGCATTGAAGAAAAGAGAACGTCATTGAATCCAAAACTTTAAATTGTACTCCCGCCTGCCATTCAATATTCTAACATGTAATAGACGAAGAGCATGAGTTGACTAGTCTCAGACAGCTGAGCCTCCTTGCACGTCGTCGTTGGCTTTTGACGAGCCAACTTCAACGGAAAAGCGACTATTTAACGAGAAGGGCACATTCTTTTATCATATCTTTACCAGTCAAAGTAAAGCAACTGAATATTAAACCTTTTTAGACCGATCCGTTATATCAAAGATACAGAAAATAATGACAAGAGGAGTGTGTTTCTCGTGGTATCTTGACTGGTTTTTTGGTTACTGTAGGTGCGTGTATTGCCGACGCTGAGTGCGCATTTTGAACGCGACATTTTACGCACACGTTATATTACCGTAGTTGGGGGCCTGTCTCGATGATGCCGAGTCCCTAGAGACTGCGAATCATTTCAAGAGCGCTCAGATAGCGTGCACATCGCTGCGCACTCAATAATGCGTCAGTAGCGAAAGGGAAAAAGGCACATTGCACATTCGATGACGCGCTACAGCGTACCAATATATGACTAGCTTTTATACATATTGATCCGTGTGAAGAGCCTTCTTCGAATTTGGTCTGTTGCTCATCTGTTGGGTCGGTCGTGGCCGAAATATTCACAATCAATGCCCGATGCTGGCGAAGTAAAGCGACCGAATCGAGCACGTATTTGATCGGCGTCGTCGACCTTGTTGCATCAGCAAGCCATCCGACTAAAGCGAGTGAACGATGACGCGGTGACGAAGCGACGAGAGGTCATGTCGCTCAAGTTCTTTTCCGGTCTGCAAGACTTTCTCGGCTTGTACGACTCGTCCGTGGGAAATCAGCACGGTTCAGTGGTCGCCGGCTACTCGAGCAACAACGGTGGCAATTCGACGGGCGCCAGCAATCACGGCGGCGTCAACAGCCACTCCGCGCCCGTAACACCGAAGCGCAGCTTGCGAAACATCAATCTGGAAGGTGAGCCAGTTTTCTTCTGTCCCACACATACTGTCCGTCCAAAGTTGAGCTAGAATTAGAGCACGAGCGCATAGCAAATGGAAAACGAGGCGATCGCACGCTTTCTTAGCGCGTACTTTGGTACCAGTTGTACTTGGAGCACAGTGTTGAAGCATGTATGCCGTGATTGTAAACGACTTTAAGTTCAAATTCTTAAACTCGAGATCGTGATGCGAATTCGTCGAAATATGAAATTGTTGCTTCGCGTGCAGACATTTGAGTCTCGAGAGTTTTTACTTCCAAAGTATCTCCAAGAACCCAAGGAACCCAAGAATATCCCTTTAAGAATGTTCGCTATCCAAGTCGGCTACTGTTTCTAAAAAGTGATCAGCAACGCTTTTCGAACAAAGTAACTCCGCTATTTCATCCTAAGAAAAAATTGGCCATTCTCCAAGTTGGCCATTTGAACTGAATAGGTTTGAGAACGCCCAGTAGCTTCAATAAACATGTCTAATCACGTGCATATTATCATATTAACATTGGTCTTTCACGATATGCACTTACCGACAGAGTGAATAGCTGAAAGTTTCAGATGCATGCGCATCGACCTCCGACGACAAGCTCACAAAATGCTCCCACGACCGATACGTTCATTTTCCCGACGGCGACTCGGTCATTTCTGGTTATATGGAACCGAAAACGCCTCCGTTTCGCCGTCCGCAAGGACAGTCAGGTGCTGCTGGATTTTTACCTCTGGCAAATACAACAAGTGAGAATCAACGAAAGTACCAGTTTCATGCAACGAAGAGGCGCATTTCGTAGCATTGCAAATAACCGACCAACTGTTTTTCATTTGTTCAAAGTTGCTGAGCAAATTTATTTCGAATAATCAACTATTTTCGCCTTAAAGGGGAACTGCAGTCACTCCTACCTCTCAATAATCTACCATAAATTGTTATTAGCAATTTATGAGAAGACTGCTTTGCGGTAAACTCAGTGCGATACGAACTGAAATGTTTCACAGCCACCTTTTCATGCACACCTGATAACAGTATTGAGTATAATACTGAGAGGTATAGATGATCACAGTTCCTCTGTAAGTGGAACCATCACGATCTCATGCCTACCATCGTCATTGTAATGACGTCATAATATGCGCATGTGTGGTGACGTCATTAAATTCCCGTTTCTCTACAGATACGACGAGTCCTCGGGCGATCCTCGAAGCTTACAGTCAAGCATGCAGACGGATGAAGATAAATCCATGTCCGAAAGTCGAGCGTCAAATCGGGGTACGATACTTGTTGTTGCTTACTCTGCGATTCTTATTATTTGACGCTTTCAGTTCCTTCACAACGTACCGAACGTTCGACAAGAGGCGCTATCTATGAAAGGTGACTATGCAATACAATTGTAAAATAATGTACAATGATGATCACTTTTCAACCTAATACTAATAATATTACTATGCTCGAGCTTCCGCCTTGCTGAAGTACACATCGGCATTACATCTGTGCTGTTGATAAAAAAGAAACTCAGGCCAGATAACTGTATAAGGAATATTTGTTTAAACTTAACCCAGCTCTAAAAACAGTTGAAAACCTGAGCTTTTAACTACATAATAATCATGTGATTGACTCAAACTAATTTAAAATATAATGGAAATGCCTCTATAACGCATACATCTGTATTCCTGTATCAAATATACAGGCGAAAGGGTGACGCACCACCATATGGACTGCCTAGAGGAAATCTTCCGCGTGGTACAATTTGACCAATTGGACTTCGAATATACATTCCTTGATGATGAGGTGGGTGAAAACAATTCGAACAACGTTCACACAATTTTGTTCAGACAGCTGTTGCATTGGCCGAGCTACTGGAATACTATGACTCAGCTGTCAAACTGAATCTCTCATTCAATCAGCACATCGGGTTGCGTGGCTGGCAAGCAATCTTTCGGATGTTGAAAAATGTAATTGTCACAATGCGGAGCCTCCGATGTCACTAAAACAATCCGTTATTGCAGAGTCCCTGCCTGCAGACAATAAATCTACGATATACTAGTTTAAATGAACGGTCAATTCCAATTCTCGCTCGAGCGCTTCGCACCGAGCCAACACTCACCTGTCTTCATCTAGAAAATTGCGCGCTCACCGGCAAATCCATGCTGCTACTAGGTATGACTGTTACAAATTGTCTTTTGAGTCATAAAGTATTCACTACGCGTCAAAATTTACCTTTAAATAATGTAGATTTTACTGGTTTTCGACGATAAACGAAGTGCTTCGTTGGAATAGCGGCACCTAGGGAGCTAAGAGGGGTGCTGTGTTCAGCTTCTCAGATCCTCAATAAGTTAAAAATTACTATTTCTCACGTCCAAGCAAGTCCGCAAGAAAAGTGATTCTCTCAAAAACTTCAAATGTGCAATCATAACGCTGATTTTGTATGACCCATGTGTAGCAAGAACAGGTTGCAGTAGACTTTCAAATATTTATTCATCATCAAAGTCGAAAGAGACGATGTCGTTTCAGTGTGCGCATTGAAAGCGAATACGACGCTGCGCGAATTGTACTTGGGCGAAAACTCCCTCGGTCCGAACGACGGTGCNGTCAAAAGAGACGATGTCGTTTCAGTGTGCGCATTGAAAGCGAATACGACGCTGCGCGAATTGTACTTGGGCGAAAACTCCCTCGGTCCGAACGACGGTGCGCATCTCTACCAGTTAATCACCGGAAACACTGGCATTCAGATGCTTGATCTCAGAAATAACCAGCTCCAGGTCAGTCGTTGTTTAAGAAAATTAATCACGCAAACTGTAGGTTGTGCGCAATTTAGGGACTGTCTTTCTTGCTCCTTTGTATGCAACAGAAAGTTTTTATACACGCGCAAAAACCTACGGTGAATCATCATGTACTTCGCATATGCTATAAAAAAAATTTCATTACGCTCAAAACTGATACCTATCAGCCGTCTTACTTGTAATTTCTTCGCCAGTATGAAATGGTTTTGTCCTAGTGATGACACGATTCTTATCAATTTGTATCCTAAAATAGCACCCGTCCCGTATCGATATTCCCTTCGGCGCTTATATTGACAAAGAAATTTCATACATGTCTCTTGATACCCAATAGAGTTTATTTCTCAAATTTAAAGTAAATTTTCCGGAATGGGCACGCATATTTCAGTACTCTCAATGCCAAAGAATAATACTTATAACATAAACTGAGATTCAAGAAGTAGTTAACAAACAGCGTAATTTATTATTTCGTTTATACCGTTTCCGCTTCAATAAGAGCACTTCAAAATTTAAAGAGAAAATTTTCCATATCGATTTGATCTGGTAAATATCCTCTTAGAATTGGAAAATGTCCTGTTCAGTTTGTAACTGTTCTTCCTATTAAACTAAAAATGGTGTAATTGGCTTGTTATATTTATAACAATACTAATTTATTATCTATAGGATACCGGCCTCAGGCATATCTGCGATGCGCTTCGAGACCCAGATTGCTCCAAGAACGGCTCGCTGAGCGCGTTAGTACTGTGGAACAATCGGCTGACGAGCGCAAGCATGGATTCGCTGGGCAGAGCACTTGTACGAATGCCATAAACACCATATGAAAGAAAATCTAGCAATTTGCTCTTTCAGCTAGAGAATACCAAACTTGAGACGCTGAACATCGGCTGCAACAACTTGTCGAGTGAAGGAATGCAACATCTGAAAAACGCCTTAGTTCGTAATCGCACTCTGCAACGACTTGGCTTGCAAGCAACAAAACTAAGCTGTCAAAGTAGCAGATAAATTTTACAGAACGAAACAAAAATACGATTTTCTCTCTTGAAGGTGCCATTGTACTAGCCGAGTGCATCGCTGATAATCCGACGCTTGTACGCGTTGACCTTCGCGACAACCCCGACATCAAATCGGCCGGACTTTTAGCGCTACATCTTGCTATGCGCATCAACACTGGCATTACCTCGTTGAACTTGGACAAAGCATGCTGCCAAACAGCAAGCTCAAAGGTAGCAAAACTTCTTAGTAGAACATCTATTCTAACAATCATCAACTGTAACTCATTTCACAGCTGAACAGCTATAATTAATTTGCAGAAGCATAACTAATAATCTTTGCATCGCATAGTATATTTAAGAACACATGCATATTCTACACTTCTTCTGTTGTGTGGCTAAGAAATTCTATGGTACATATATACGATAGGTCACCTTCATTTTGCGTATGTGACATAGTTTTTTTAAAAGTATGCAACGGAGGTATGTATGCGCTCCTAGGAGCACGAACAAAATTTTGGCACCGAATGCCTACAGTATTCTTAAACTCACCGATGCATTAGAAAGTAATAGTCCGTGTTGAATCATGCGTATTATGCAAATTTTAGGTCAAAGAATACTCGGAGCAATTCAAGGAATATTACGACGAAATTCTCGAGTTCTGCGATCGCAATCGACTAAACGCCTTGCAGTCAATATCAGTACAATCGGTTGAAGAAGAGGACGCTGACCAAAGCGTGGAAAAATTGAGCGAGGTTGGCAGGATCATCGTCATAAAACTATTTTAGTAATCAATACTCAGTACGCATTGTCATATGCAAAACAATGACTTATATAGTTAAGACTCAGGTTAAAATTATTATTATCTATATGCCTAAGCAAACTGAATGAGTATGTAATGAGTACTGAAATAGTTTTATGAAAAGAGCTCGAAAATTAATGAGCTACATATCAATAACGAAATGACATTTAGGAGGAAGTAAAGCAGAGTGAAGAACACACCGAGGAGGGCATTAAAACAGAGTCGGTTGCGCCGACTGCCGTCGACACTGAAAGTGAAGTTAAACCGGCAGCCGTCAAGAAGAAGAAAGGTGCTCGACCGCGGTTCTTAAGGAGCAGCTCGCTCACTTGCACCGAAACCATAGCAGACCTCGAAGTACGCAAATGCTCGAAATATTTTCTTTGCATTATTAATGAAATTCCATTTTACAGGAACGAATTCAACAGATGCCCTCCCAAAAGTTGCCTTCCTTACAGCGAGAAAAGCCTAGACAAGTCAGCGAATCGTCGGACGACGAAGGACGTAAGAATATTTACGATGCTACCCTAATTTTTATAATAGATCCTTGTAATATTGCTGGCTTATTTTAAAACTGGCTCCTCAAAGAGTTTCTTTTCCTTTTAATATAAAATATCTCAGTTCAGTGACAGATTTTGAGTGCTGGTGGGGCTGAGGTCAAGCAAAAGCTACGTCTGCTTCTGCTATCTCACAATCCATTTGTGAGTAGACGATGTTCCACAAAATGGAATAATTGTTTGGGAGCAATTTTTCAATACAAAAAACCAGTAGACCTTTCCACAGCTTACCAATACATTTTTAGTCCCCAGTGCTAATTTCACAAAACTATGGCTAATGCATTATTGCAAGCGCAGTGGTTGGTCAGAAAACCGGAAATATTAATGATCAATTACTGCGCTTGCAAGAGTTTTGGGAAATGGGCCCCTTATCTTCTTCTATGAGATTTTAACTACTGGTTGCCGCATTTAGCGACCATGCCGGTGACGCCAGTGACGCCAACGCCGCCGACGATGACGCCCATCCACTTGACGATCACACAAAGTCCAGTGACGTCGCCAGGCGGACGATTCTCCGTAACACCGTCGCCTTGTGCCTCGCCCCAACCGAGTCCAAGTTCGCCGCGATTTCAAATTGCTGCCGTACGCCCCGGATCCCTCGCGGTGTCGGCGTCAAGAAAGACGGCGGCCAGCGGGGAGACGCCCGAGCAGATCAGTACGATCGTCAAATCGGTCGTCGCTGATTTGGTCAACTTTTCTGTATACGAAGTCGGCGATCACGCCTATACGCCTTCCGTCAGCAAGAGCATGCGCTCGCTCTTGCGCGACTTTTCTCAGGAAGACGTCAAACCCACTCGGTCAGTTGTGTGCGTCACTGTGCTTCGCTCGTAAAAAACGGAACGCTTCGTAAACATTGGTTTATGCAAAGCGCTCTCGAGCAGACGCACCTCCTCTTTGGTTGATCGGGGTCAATTTCGCGGGCCTATTGTAATCATAACCGTTTGCGATTATAATTGCCGGAAACGCGGCGATCGGTCTCGCGACGTCGCGCCTGACCGGTCGCCACTCTTCCCGCAATTATAACCGCAACAGATGTGACGGCAAACATTTCACATTTTCGGTCCCTGAACTTTGTTTCCAAAGCGAATGCTTTCAAGTATGAATATTGCTCTGATTTCGGGCTCCTGTTTGACATTCGCTATTAACCCCATTCCTGCATCGAAACTGTGCCATGCGTCGATAATGTCCCCCTCGCGTTGCAGGCCGTCGATTGAAATTCAGTTTGCTCAAGACGACCGAACGGCCTTTTCGTTTACGGATTCGCAAGCAACGACAACAAAGTCAACCGATGAGAATGTTGTGCTCGTAGTGGAGACGGACGCCGAGCGTGACCAAGCCGTGCAACAGACTGTTCGCGAGCTGATCAAAGGCGTCATTATCACCGAAAGAGACACTTTGCGCAGGAGCGTCAGAAAGAAACGCGACCGACTGTCCAAAGTGTTCACCATCGAGCCGACAAATTCTACGGAATAGTATAATGCTCCTGTAATTACGTTCCTTATACTCTCTTTCACATTGTACGGTACATTTCCCCCCAATGCACCCAGATGAAGTCGGTGTCACAGTCGACGGCGATCTGTTGACCAGCGCGCCAAGAGTAAAACGCAAAAGGACGGTATCCCACCGCAATCCTGCGAATGCCACAGTTCGAATGCTGCTTGTAAGGGTAACTGCGGTTCCTGCTAGCTGAAAATCATACACTGTATATTGCATTCAGCTCTCTATGATAAGTTGNGGATAGGACTGGCCGTCGTCGTTTGCATAATCGAGCCCAGCTGGTCGTTCAACTCGGGTTTTCCTCTGAAGGAGTTGGGGGGCGTGCATGCTACGCACGTCCCCTTTAGCTACCTTATTTGCCCAATGCGCTCGCCGTATTACCTTTTGGCTACTGCTAATACGCCATTTATAGTGGGCCGAAATGTTTGTACAGTAGTGTTTGCTGCTGCTCTTTCGCCATGGGATATTCAATTATTTCGCGTAACTGCGTTGTTGTGTTATCGATCGGCGATCATTGTATGTTTGACGTCCGTCTGTCTGCTGAATCGAGTGTTTGTGATGACTGTGATTTCCCCCCATATTCGCGTTGTCCTTAGTCTGATCCCCGTTTTCCAAATTTATGTGTGCGAATGAGCAGAGAAATGCCTAGACACTGTTTCTATGATAGCGTGCGTTCAAGCTGATCGTAACTTTTGCAAGAAGCGATGCATATAACCGCCTACCGTTTCCTCCTCTCCTCAGAACTGTGTTAGTTATGTTTTTCCGTTTCGTCTCCCCCCGTTCCTACTGCGTACATGGGCCAGTTCTTTCTTAGGCAATAACTCGAGCCTACTCGGTGGCGTGTTCGTGCTGTTTTTCCTCTGCACTACTATAGTATGTTTGTGCACGCGCGGTCTGTGTCAGCGCACTGTATTGATGATAGCCGTATCTATTTTTCAATCCGACGCTCACCTGTACTCAAATGCTCGCACCATCATGGACCACATATGTAAATAGCTGTGCGTAATCTTCGAGCAGCAGTGGCCGCACGTAAATAGGCGGGGAAAGGCGATCGTATAGCCCTCTTTGGCGAAGTATTGCGTGCGGAATCGGAGAGGGATAAAAGAGGCTACGCATGTCGCCTGTTTATGTCCCGTGGGAGGCAATTAATTAAGCATGCACGATGCATTAGCGTGTTTCACGCGGGAGCGAACTCGAACAGCGGCGAGGTCCAGTCGTGCGTAATTAATCGATTGTCAACAAATCGTCGTAGGGCTGTCGCTGCCCACCTTTCGCCGATGGTCCAGTCCCATGTGTCATGCATTGCGGATGACCGCTGGCCGCCCGCTCGCCCTATCTCCGCTTGTTCCGGTGCGGCCCTGATTCAACGGAGTGAGGGGGTGTAGGCCGGCGACCGGAGGAGCGACAATCACTCAGCCGCTTCACTCGTACCAGGCCGCGTAGGCGCAGCAGCAACGATAACGTTCTTACTCATAGCTGTTTGCTTCTCGGCCATTTATATAACACCAACTTTATACGTTGGGCGTTTCGATTACCTACCTGCGATTGGCGCTCGCGACGGTACGTTTGCGCAAACGCCGGCGCATTTTGGAGCAAAAGAGCCGCCCGCCCCGTCGCCGCGTCCGTCTCTGCGCACTTGTGTCAACATCGGGCTTATGCGACGACGCGTTACACCGTTGCTTGTCTGATACCACTTGAACGACACACCGGCACCCTCTCCGTCCGACCGTCCGCTCGCTGACGTCGCTTCTTTTGACGCTGCACCGTTATTGAATCGCCACTGGACGACGATGGACAGGCGCCGATCAGCGGTTGTATTAGTTTGGCTCGGTCTAGCGGCGATCGTTATCGGCTTCTCGAGCGCCCAAGAGCGACCGGAGCGGCGATATTGGTCGCCAGCCACATACCCTAATCCACAAAGAGAGCAAGATTTGTTTTACTGCAAACTGCGCGAGGCGGCGTTCGTTTGTGATCCGAATAAGATTTTGAACCCCTACGAGGCGAACGTTAGTGACTCTGGTAAGTCGATTATTGGCATTGTAGTGGTCACTTGAGTGATCACTCAAGTGATTACTCAAATGATTACTCAAGTGGTCAATTGAGGATAAACTTGCTTTTAGGCATCGTCGCCATACAAGACGCGCTCAGGCTTGTCCGCCAACAAACGCTATGTGCCTGCGGACAGAACATGACTGTGGAGGGAGCTGGCTGCAATCTGGGAGATGAGCGAGGCTATACGATAGCAGTCGCATTGGCCGAATATATGGATCTGCCATATCAGCGTGCTTGCGTGAAAAACACAGAGAAGACGCAGAGGACGCATAAAACAAGCCCGTTCATACAAAATCTAACAGACCAACGTGGTACTATCAACACGCGACTCAGGTTTAAGTGAGTGACAGATTCGTTTTCAAGGTGTACTCCATTTATAGCTACATTGGCTTTCAAATACAAAGAGTCGCAGTACGCGCGCGCACAACCAGAGCATGAGAGCTACAGAATTTCGCCTGATTGAAGACAAATTGCGTGAATGAAATTGGAAACACGACTCTTTTCAGTGCAATCAGCTAAAGAAAAAAAGAAATAGCTGCCTTTTCACTCTACGCAAATCCCATTATACTAGGTTGATTAAAGGTCAAATTCCGTCGCAAACAGCCTCCGTAGGTCTCGAAGTCAAGGCCGTAGGACCAAGAATCGGCGATTCGTTGGTGGTTCGTTATCGTCTCGGGCATGGCAGACGATGAAATGGATGGTAGGGGGAGTGGGGGATGCTCGTCCAAGTCGAGAAGACGAGGTTCAATTGAAGGTTTTTGGTGGGATTCAGGGGTTGCTATGCGATTCTCGAGAGGGATGGCGCGGATATGGACGTTGAGCAGGTTCTCGGGACAGGAGGACACGTAGGCCAATGACTCTAGTCCGCTGATTGTCGAGTGGGCTATCGGCAGCAGGTCTGCAAATGGATTAATGTGGATATTGTTTCGGCTCACTGACGCCTACGCGAAGCGATTGCAGAGTGCGCAGAGAGTAGGATTGTAACGGGGATGGGGAATTCGAAATTGCTGGAACGGAATATTTCCCATCCCCGTTACAACCCTAACAGATAGAGAATGGAGGTAGCTTTTGTCAAATCTGTTATAGTTGGCTTTTCTTTATTGAGGTTCAGCGAAAATCGTTTATCAAATTGAATACCACTCTTTCTAATTCGGTGAAGACATTATCCCAAATAAGTCAATATGGAAAATGTCTTTGTTGCTTTGGAAAACGCCCTCTTTGAACAGGGAAATGTCCCAATTAAAGCAGAACTGATATAATTTTCAGATAGCCCACAATGTTTCACTCAAATCCCTTCTATACCGTA
>NIUQ01002686.1:0-20942 GCA_002796945.1 Plectus sambesii
CGGGCCTGGCTACCGACCTCGGGGCGAGCAGAACTTGCCGAGCAAACACTGGCCATGCGCGCACCCACGGCGCCGTCGCCATTATTCCCCGGACATATCGGGTGTCGGGGGGGAATCGGACCGGCCTGAAACCGCAGCCGTCGCCGTCATCGCCGCCGACCAATCAGCGCAGGCCGACTCGGGTTACCGTCGGCCGGCACGGCAGCCAGCAGTCGGCTTGTGGTGTAAATCAGAGACTGCTCGGTCGGCTTTGTGCGCCTCGTCGCCTCGCCTGTCGGACCGTGCTCTTCACTCTTTGTCGACCGTCTCGAGTGAGTGACTGGCTTGTTCTCACTCCCCACTCTCTCTCTGTTCGCGCCGCGCCGCCCGATGGATCTGGGCTCCGCGCCGCCGTCGTCCATCGACGCCTCCGTCGGCATCTTCGGCGGCGTCCTCCTGCCGACCCAGCCGAAACAGGAGCCCGTCTCCGCCGACTACCACATTAGCGCCCAGCCGCGCGCGCTAACGTCTGTGATTCTGTAGTTACAATTTTCCTTATGGACGACCATGAAAGTGACCGATTTAGGGACTATCGCTTCACTCGCGAGCAGGTGGCCTGCGTCTGCGAGATGCTCCAACAGTCGGGCAGCATCGAGCGCCTGTCCAAGTTTATCTGGTCGCTGCCGCAATGCGAAGAGCTTGAGCGCGACGAGAGCGTGCTCAAGGCCAAAGCTGTGGTCAATTTTCACAAGCAGAATTTCAAGGAACTTTATCGAGTCCTTGAGAGTCACAACTTTTCGCCTGAAAATCACGCTCAACTGCAGAGCCTGTGGCTGAGGGCGCACTACGCCGAGGTGTGTGGTGCACATTTCCAGCGTTCAAGAACTTTCCAGTGTCATTGTGGTTGTTGTTGCAGGCGGAACGACTGAGAGGTCGGCAGCTCGGAGCGGTGGGGAAGTATCGAATTCGGCGAAAGTATCCCCTTCCAAGAACGATTTGGGACGGCGAGGAGACCAGCTATTGCTTTCGAGTAGGCTCTACCGTACTCTGCGCACATCCAATCACCGATCATTGTTTTCTATAGGAAAAATCCCGTCATGTGCTGCGCGAGCGCTACCAGTCCAATCCCTATCCCAGTCCGCGAGAGAAGAAAGAACTGGCTGAGTTGACCGCACTCACCGTCACTCAAGTTTCAAATTGGTTCAAAAATCGTCGCCAACGAGACAGAGCCGCCGAGTCGAAAGAAAGGTAACGGGGCGAGTGCAATTGCGTCATTAGGCGTTTTTGTGAAACGCGCTAATGGAAACCTTAAAAATCATTATGAATCTTTATAAAATATCCTATGATCTAACTTGCTGCTGTTCGTTTTCATGTTTTGAGAAAGACGAGCGAATACCCCTCCATCGAAAAAGCGAAAAAAATCTGCTTCACAGTTTAGCAACGTTAATTTACGCAATTACACAATTATGCAGTGACGCAATTACACAACTGTTGCAGAGATCCCAACGATCCGAATGCCGGCAAGGCCGACGACTCGGACTCATCGGACGAGGATGTAAAAAGCACGGATTCGAAGCCGTCTAGTCATCAGTTGAGTCAGCAACAGCAACATCAATCGGCGACGCTGCCGACGACGCTGGCGCCGCCTGGCGGCCAGGCGCAGGAACTAGCCGGGCCTTATTCGGGCTTTGCCACTGGACTGCAGCTGGCCGCGTACGGCAACCATTCCGGCATGGTCCACAGCGGCTATCTGCACGGACAGCCCGATCCTGTCAGCTCCATGTTACACATGGGTCATCACTACCAAAACTTGTAAATATGCGCCCACCTCATATTCGATGGTCACACAATCGCAAGTCAACTTCGAGGCTATTACTTACGGCTGCTGCTAAACTTCTTTGTCGACAGCGTGCGAATTGGTCACACATCAATCCTGATATTTTTCTAGCATGGCTAGTACCTTTATCATGTTTGTGCGCTCATTCGTGCGACGATCGCGGCGTATTGCATACCTTGATTGAAACGAGCTTGTTATTATGTGCATTTTCTGGTGACATATCAGTGAACTTGTCGGCTTGAAAGAGTTTGCGCTGCTTATACGAGGATGCTGCGCTCCTGGTCTTGTGGCTACGCATTGTTTAGCTAATCAATTGACTTTTGTTGCAAGATGATATTTCGTCTTATGATAATTGGTGACTACACATGTATGTTGTATTGAGCGAACACGTTGTGATAATACACCGTTTCTTAACATACTATTGGCAGTTTGTTCATCATATGACGTCTTGTTTTTCTCAGCGTTCATAAGAAGAGCTTATCATTCACTCAGGATCGAACCAAAAAAACGCACGTAACCACCAATAAGTTTTTATAACTTTTCCGTTGACAGAACGGAAACACACAAACCATGCATCGAGTAACAAAGTAGTGTACAAGAAGAACGAATCACAATGTCCACTCACTGATAAGACAGGCATTCATATTGAAGCGAATTAAAAGAAAGAAGAAATTATTTAGACGCTAGAAATCTCAAACGATCAATCAACTGAACTGTCAACTTGCGGCGGCGGCGCGCCCCAAGCGGTTGCCAAATAACACTCTTGCCGTCATTCTCTAAATGCAACGCGTAACTTTGTATGAGACACGCAAAGAGTGGCAGACGAAGGTAGTCGTAGTAGTTGTGGTGGGTGCGTTTTGTTCGATCAGCGCTGCGTCAGTGCGAGAACAGTAGCCGATGTCGGCTGAGGAGCGCCGTCAGTCCGATGAGACCAAAAAAGAGGTAAGTCCGCATAGAGCGCAAGGCGGCGGCGCTATTGCAGCGGTCGTTGTGACAGCTGCACATATGAGCATGGTCGGACTCTTCGAAGCCGTAGTTGGAGCCCCGCACGAAGAGATCACGCAGCCGGATGTGATAGCATTTGTCGTGATATGAGAACGGCCGGATCGCAGAGTCGTTGTAATTTAACACGTCCGACATACAGCCACGGAGGTAGCCGTATCGCTTCCGACCTGCAACGTCAGTCGTTCGACACTCGATCGCTATCGGTAGTTGTCTGCCACTCGAACTTTGAGTTAGCCTGACAAACGGCTCTCGAGGGGCCGTGTACTCCCCTCTCCCTATCCCCTACCCCCCTCCCTCCGATATTCACTTTGCTACAGACATTCGTTATGAAGCGCTCAAATGAAAAATTTATCTATTAACCGACCAATTTCCTTTTATAGACGGAGATCAAATTGCCAAAATAGCTCACCGCCGACTCTGTCTTCTATCCTGAGCGTTATGCACATATCGGTGCAATTATGCAGGCCCAAATAGCGATGATCGAATAGCTTCTCGTCGCATCGGTCAGTAAATACAACAGGCTTTGAATAGAGATAGGCAATATAGCTGTATTGCTCCTCCAAGTACTGGCTCATACAGCTGTAGCACGTGAGGCGATAGGCTGAAAGGCGTTTGTTCGATTATTATTACTCATACATTTACTGATTATTAAGGGGCAGCGTGATTGATTGAATGTGGGATGATGGAATGGAGGCTATATAGACCTTGCAGCGGGTTGTAGTCGGAGGCGGCAGTTGGATGCGTCAAGTCTGAGACGTTAGCGAGCACATAGGAGAAGAGTCTGAGAAAATCAGTGGCCATTGCGACGAGGAGGACGGGGAAGAATGGGCCGGCCCGACGAGCGGCCGGCTCGCTGGGCGGTTATGCTCGTCGGGAAGCGTCGGCCGAGAGTGCAGCTCGGAGAAGGCGACAATCGCGCGGACTTGGACGCCTCGCCATATCGGTCCCGACGCCTTGTGCGCTAATGTTGTCAGAGGACGCCGAGGGCCGACGACAGGGACCGACTGATGCGCCCAACGGCCATCGCCCCGTCACCAGCCGACGCGTCCAATCTGTTGAGAGCGTCAAACTGCTCCCGAGACGATCAAATATTCAATCGCCGCTCAGCTCGCCTCCGTCATATCGCCCGTCAAACTCGTCACAATCGATGCCACTGAAGTCCCATTCTTGCAGCCATTCTCCTCCTCACTCACTCGCTCACACTCCATGTGAAAGCGCTCGTTTCCGTCGATCACCACCACCACCACCACCACCACCCCGGCTCTTCCCAGCACCGGCGCAGCAAGGCGCTCTACCTCCTGCCATCTTCACCACCACCACCACCACACTTACCGGGCTGATTGGGCGGGTCGTGTACGTTGGCCAAGATGAACGACAGCAGCTTGGTGAACTGCGTCGTCATGACAACCATGAGGATGAGCGCGAGCGGGGCGGGGCCCCTGAGCAAGGCGCACAGTCGCCAGCACCGACGTCCCCTGCCGCTAGCGACGTTGAGGGTGACTGGAGGGGTCGAGTGGGGCAAACGAGCTTGATCGCATTGTGCCGACGCCAGGACGAAGAGCGCACGGCGGGGCTGCGACTGAACGAGTGTGTGTGGTCGGGGGGAGATAGTACGGTCTAGGACGCAGGAGACAAAGCTGGCGGAACGCGCGGACCCGGGGGAGGTTGACGAGCGTGGCGACGGTCTGATGAGGCAGAGGGGACGGGCGGTCAATCGAATCACCGGACTGGTGGCACGCGCCGCCGCAACGAGACGCCCGCCCTAACGAACGGATTTTGATTTCCCGAAAAGGCCGGGCGCTGATTGTTCTTCGACCGGACCAGTCGTCCGTCCCCTACTCGTCAGTCGGCGGCCTACACAGGATTATCTGCTTCTGCTCGCCACAAGCGCTCGGCGCCAGCCGATCGAACGTCCGATCGCTCGCCATCGCCGCCCCGTCCCTATTATCTGTCCTCTCCAACTGCCGTCCTTATCCACGCAGCAGCAAGCAGCGCACAGAGCCAACCCAACCAAACGACACCCCACTTACACTTGCGCTGCTGCGACTGGCCTCCGCTGTAGCGGTCGGTCACGCTAGAGGAGGCCGAGGAGGCGGAGGAGGAGGAAGAGCCGAAGAGTCGCTGGCCTTCGTGTCTGTGCTGGTGGAGTTGGGGATGAATGTCGCGGTCGGAGTCCTCGCGTCGACCCGCATTGTAGAAGCGACGCGGGCGATCGCGTTGATGGCGCCAACCGCCGTCGTGCTGCACTGCGCCGGATACGCACAGTCCGTAGAGCAGCAGTGCGCACAGCCGGCAGACGTCCAACCGCAGCGCCGAGCGGTCACGCATCGCTGCGCATGTCTGGGCGCCGCCGAGTTGCGGCCGTTTGGACGCAGAGTGTCTTCCTTGCAACACCAATCAGCACTGGCCAAGTCGGCAGCGGTGCGTCGTCAGCTCCGGTCGGGCACGCGAACGCATCGCTTAATTAAACGTCGACCGGGGACCTGTGCTTTCAATTTGGCGCCTTCTCCTGGGAAATAGCGACGAGCGGCTGGCCGGCAATTCCGATTCTCGATAGGCGCCGGCGATCCGGACCGAATCGCTGCAGTACACGACGACGACGACGACGACGACGACGACGGGCGGAGCTAAAAAGAACACACTCGTACTTGGTGTTGTTATTGGCCGCCAATTACTCGTTCGATTTATACGTGACGAGTATTAGCGAAAGGATCGCGCAAAGAAAATAAAGCCTATAGAGCGACCAATTGCGGCGGGAAGAGCGTGTGAGAGCCGACCGGATGGGGGTATAATCGCCGCGGCCGCCCGCAGAGTGTTGACGGATCTGTGGGCGTCGGAGCGCAGGTAGCGCCTTAGCGGTCAGGCCGATTACACGTCAACGCCGCGATATACGAGCATCGGCGACCGACCGACCGACCGACCGATCAACGGAACCGACGGCCGACAGTGCGGGCGCATGACGAGCACGAAGCGCTGCTCTAGGCGGCCAACCAGAGATAAATCCGCCGTATCTCTGTCGCAGCCCACACACACACACACACTCACACACTCACACTCTCACACACACACAAATATATATTTGCCGCTCTCGGTAGCCCGACGGAAGAGCGCGTCGAGTAAATTAACGCCATATTAGTGCCTAATTGATTCGGACGCTTCGTCGCAAGGCCGTCCTGCCGACTTTGCTAACATTTCCATTAGAAGTGAACACCGTGAATGCGCCGACTTGCCCGAGGGTGCGACTGAGAGATGTCATCCGTGCCGAGCGGTCAGCGGCTGGGACATGCCGCCTGCGCGTGGCCGCCGGCGTCGCACGCGCTATTAGCACCTTGGAACACGGCTGCAAATTCGATTTGACCGCCCGCCCCGTCAGTCTGTCGCCACGCCCGTCCCTACCGACACACAATGCGCGCTATTCTCGGCCAACATAAAACGATAAGAAATTGAACAAAAAAGACACGAACACGCAGTTGAATACGCGCTAAGTGGGCGAGTAGTAGCGCGCGCACGCGCACGAGCGGCGTTGGCGCGCGACTGAGGGAAACCGAAGCCGCGCTAACGCCGGTCGACGAGCAGTAGCCTCGACGCGATCGGCGCAACAGGCACAAGACGGATGAGAAGCGGAATCGTTGAAGTCAAGTGGGACAGCGGGTCAGCAACAACCAGCGACGGATGATGAAAAATTCATCGGTCGTCGCGCCAAAGCCGCCGACAGGGGACCCCGCGATCGGTCGTGGCGAGCGCGCTTCGGCGGACCAAATCGAATAGCCATCGCCTAGCCGACCCTTTCGCCCGGCGAGAAAACAGATTTACAAGCCGTCGAAAAGCGCCCGCCTACTTGCGCGCGCGTGTTCAGTCTTGGCCGTCGTCGTTGTCGTTCGTCATCGGCCCGTCGACGATCGTCGGTCCGTGATGAAAATTGGGCGCCGGACCTTGAGCGGTTGTAGTCCGAGCAGCACCTAATTGGACTCGACGGCCGCTAACCGCTTGATTCAATTCGCCCCGACGAGCAGCTCTCTTGCGCAACTCGACCGATCCATCTCAACCGCTCGGAATACCTCGTCGCCTTTCGGCTCTTAAGCCGCTGTCGGCGCGGGGCGAAACGACCCCTTTTTCGCACAAAGCTGGCATACACATGATTTGTACGAAAGTTGCGCGCGACAAATGGAAAATTGCTTTCAAATCGCTCCAAGCGGGGTGTCCTCCCGACATCCAGACTGCGCCAGCAGTCATGATGTCACTATGTACTTTCATTGTTCAATCTATCGCGCGTCGCCCGGGTGTACTTAAATCATTTTAAGCGGTAGGCAAACTTGTCGACTCAATCTCACGTCCCGCCCAATGTTAGCAGCATTGATTACGAGCAAGATAAGAGCAGCACAGAGGAGAGAGAGACAGAGACAGTTGGGAGGTGTGGAGAGATTGGTGGACGGCGCTGCTCGTAGCACTGATCAACACGTTCGCGAGCTGCGGCGGCGACGACAGAGCGGTGGCAACCGAAACAAAGTATGGCCGTAAACGGTGCGTTTATGGAGGAATCCAAGCAACCGGCCGGCTATCCGACGATTGAAGTGGGTGAATTATGGGCGGAAATTGAGCGCGGCAGTCATCCTGTGTGCTTACAGGGGAGAATGGCCAATGGACGGGACGACGATGAAACAACGGGATGTATGAGATATGTGCAAGCGGCACAAAATAGCCTGATGGACTTCTGGGAATTGCACGGCAGGGCGGTCTCGATCGGCGTCGGCCTGCTGATCATCGTCACTCTCCACATCTTCCTCGGCTTAGCCATCGCCTACGACTTCCACACAGCAGTGGCTCTCTTGGCGTTGATGGTGGCCACCTATCTCGGTCTCGCCTACTTTTTCGTCATCGTCCCCTACCTTGGTAAGCCCATCGGCACAGTCTGGAAGCCTTCTCAACAAGGTTTTATCAAGCTCTGGAATCTTCCGTTCTTCCCATTGTCAGTCGATTAGCGTTTCTTTTTCTCTGTTCGCTGTTAACACTTTCAAGCATTCAGGGGCGTCACGGTGGTCGTCGGGGCACTATTCATCGGCTGGCTCATCCTGGACACGGCGGGTAATCGCATTCGAATAGTGTCATTGGGCGGTCTTTTTTGCTACATCGGGATCAGCGTGCTCGTCTCGGCCAATCCTGCTAGAGTGAGAAACTAATACAGAGGAGACATTTGGCATATATCCCGTGTTGTTCAGATCAAATGGCGACCAGTAATTTGGGGGCTCGTGCTGCAGTTTATAATGGGTGTGCTTGTGCTGAAATGGCAGACTGGACACAACGCTTTTGGATGGGCCTCCGATCAAGTAGTCTTCTTCTTGGATTATACGCAAGTCGGCACAAGGTTCACCTATGGTTTCATAGCGGCTCCACCACCCATATGCGGCATGGGCGCGGTGTTCGTCTACACGGTAGTAGATTCATTTCATATATGAAACTTCAAACGACGATAGCGATAACGATGAGGAGGACAATGAAGTGAGAGCTCTCTTCTTGCAGGCGCTTCAAGTGATAATTTACTTCGGAGCGATCGTATCTGTCATGTACTACTTGGGCGTGCTCCAGTTCGTCATCGTGCGCATCGCCTGGCTCATGCAGTACACGATGGGCACCACCGCCGCCGAATCCCTCAACGCTGCTGCGTGCATTTTTCTCGGACAGGTAGCGATGAACGCAAGCTAGCGATGATGGATTAGGGCCGGTCTTGTAAAATTATTGCTCTTGCAACGATAATTGTGGAAAGGATAGTAGATATTGCAAATGTTGTAGAAGGAATAATTTCATGAGATAGACCTAATTACAAAGTCGACCTTTTGGGACTGGCCTGACAGGAGAGTTTAGACAGAAGCAGCACTGTTGGTGAAGCCGGCACTGGCGACAATGACAGCCAGCGAAGTGCACGCTGTGATGACTGCCGGATTCGCCTGCATCGCTGGATCGCTGTTCGCCGCTTACATATCTTTCGGAGTAAGCTAACTTCTTCAAGTTTTAAAAGTATCAACGATCATATATAGGCATGCCCGACTTACCTGTTGTCCGCAACGGTGATGTCGGCGCCGGCGTCGCTTGCCGTGGCGAAAATCATATACCCAGAGGTGGAGAAATCGAGACAGAAGGGCAATGTCGAGTTTCCGAAGGGGTAAGTAGGAGATCAAGAGGATGACGGGTGGAAAGGAGACTGTTTATGCGTTAAGGGAGGAAAACAACATACTCGAGTGCATCAGCACAGGTGCCTGCTCGGCGACGCAGTATGTTTGGGCCATCGCGGCGAATTTGATTGTTTTTCTGGCTTTACTCGCCTTCCTCGATGCCATCATCGGCTTGCTCGGCGGAATGGTCGGCCACGACGACCTCAATTTCAACGTCAGTCCTTTATTTTGCGGTCGTCATATAGCTACGGCATTACAACAAGTCATTCAGACATGATAAGAATTTCACATAGCACGTTGTCTCAAACGATCGAATGAATCAGAATCTGATTTATGTCTTAAGCTAAAAGTTGAGAAAACTTAAATTCCATTGAAATCATAAGCAATATTTTGTCCTGTTGCCTTAATGTCTTTTGACCCTTTGACATTAATGCCTTGACTTTGTGGCGCCTATTTAACGATATCAAAATTACTCGCGACATGCTTATTTTAACGCCTTTCTTGAATTACGCTCAAACAATCATCAAGAAAGCATGAGAATTCATTTCAGGTTTTTAAACGGTAACACCATGAGCATTCATCAATTTCAACTTTTTCGCATTTTCAATTCATTTACATTTACATTCATTGGCATATTTTGACCACCAAAAATGCGAAATTCCAGTTCTACGTCATGAAAAGCAGAAATTTTTGCCAACTGGCAGTTCGATCCAAGTGACCCTTCAACTGCAATTTGTCTTATGATCAACGCAATATAAAGGATGCCCAACTATCTCTCAATTATGGGGGTGTTTTAAGACAAGCAAAGATAGTCTTCCATTAACAGTAGTCCGTGGCAAGGATGGCGGTTCCGTAGGCAGGGGATTTCACGATCGCCGATTCAAATCTCTTGTTATATCTCAACTTTCCACCCATGAGTGGAAACACGAGAGATTACAGTGAGCGCAAAGTAAATAGAACAAGATATAAATGAATAGTTTTCGTGTGCATTGCAAAATGTCGTGTCGCGTGTTTTCAAATAGCTCTATTTCTTGTTCTCACACATTGACGCGTACGAGTCATCGTTTTAGACTATTGTTGGCTACTGCTTCTTTCCCTTGGCCTACGTTATGGGATCAAGCGACCGCGCGGGCCAGGCTCAAATTGATGAAACGCTCAAAGTCGCTCAGTTGATGGGAACGAAAACGGTGCTTAACGAGTTCATTGCTTATTCGCACTTGGCCGTTATGATCAAAGAGCATACTCTTTCGGTAAGGAAAATATTTGCTCGATTGACACATGAATTTTCACTCAAAACCATTTCAAGCCACGCGCTCAAATGATCGCTATCTACGCTCTTTGCGGCTTTTCAAATATCAGCACAATTGGATCGCAGCTCGGAATTCTGTCCAGTATGGAGCCTAGTCGTAAAGCGGTCTATGCCAAAGTGGTCGTCAGAGCTCTGATCGCAGGAAGCTTTGCTTGCTTCATGACCGCCTGTGTTGCCGGTAAATCTTTTGGGAATTCGGGCTATTCGCGATATTTTTATCAATATCAATAACATCATGGTGATCGCATCAAACTTTTTTATTAAATGCAAACTAATCCAGTGATCACTGAGGTAATAAAGAATACCGGACCTCTAAATTGCTGAATCTTCAAGGATTAGCGAAATAATACAGCCTCATTGTTCCACTAGTTGCAGCATTTTCTCATAAGGATGATGATTTGGTGCTTGCGATGTCAAAATTTCCGAGATAACAATTATGTTATCGAAAATTTGTTAAACATCAACTTTCCACGCACGATGAAAGGGCCGTGAGCGTGAAGGTGAGTAAACAGGTTCACTAGGGAAAAAATTTCAGTTGTATGTAGAGATAAAAAATCCATAGCGCTCCATAACTATCGCCTTCATATGATGGATGTGAGGAGTGCAGCAGATAATTGCTCAGAGTAATCTTTTGCAGTCCAGCAGACGGAGCGGCGTAAAATTTTGTTGTTGAAACGAATCAACCTTATAAACAAGGGTGGGACAGACGTTTACAGGCTGGAATTTTAAGGCCGCCGGAGGCGGTCCAAGAACAAGTTACAGATTACTAATGCATTATGACGCGAATTGCCGTGTCGTGAGTTGTCATGTAGCCGACATTTTCTATCGAAACGGTGTTGCAGTCACATATTTTTTCAGGTATTTTGGTCGATGACCCCACAAGTTGCCATCCGTCAAGTACTGGCTTTCAATGTCTCGACGTGAGCGCAGTGGCAGTACTTATCAACAACATTACGAACACCACACCTCCTAACGCTACTTTCTATTAAATTATTGTCTGTTTGTTTTCAATTGTTGCATAAAAGTTTGCCTTTTCGAGCGATTACGCACAGTCGATTGCAATAAGGAAATCGAATAGGCGCCCGAATCCGCTTTGATAACAAAGATGCAGCGCCGCGTGACACTAACGCATAAATATCGATTTTTCTGTTGTGCCGCACGTAGAGCGGCGACCTCTGTTTACGCAGCGTCGTCCAGTAGAGCGGAGCATATTTGCGCCCAGCGCGCCTCGTCGGAAAACACGCCGAGTAGTGGCGAGCCCACGTCACTATAGAGATGTTGTTCTGTTAATGTAAGACGGAGTTGTCAGTCATGTTTCAACTGCTGTGTGCGTTACTGTGCCTTGGCCTTCTGTGCGACGCTCAAGAGAGAATATGGGACGCCTCAAACTATCCCAATCCCACTACAAATGGCTTCAGCGAATGCAACATGAAGACGCAGTCTCGAATCTGCGATCCTGATGGAATTCTGCCTGTTGCAGATAGGGACCGCATCAACTTTGAGTTGCAGCAGATGGAAGTGCGCACTCAACAGGATCAAGCGTCAACCTTCTGCCAGAAGAAGGGCATAACTGCGGCTCTGGCGTTGGCGAGAAGAGTGCAGGGCGGCAGCGAACAGGCGACGAAAGAAATGGCCAACCAGATGAAGCGGACCTGGGTGCTTGATGCTCAATGCCAGAAATCTGTCATTCTAGTTCTTGTCACGGACGACAAGAAGTTCTGGGTCGCCAGAGACGANAACCAGATGAAGCGGACCTGGGTGCTTGATGCTCAATGCCAGAAATCTGTCATTCTAGTTCTTGTCACGGACGACAAGAAGTTCTGGGTCGCTAGAGACGATTCAGTTCCCGTCACTGGAAGCGAATTTACCGCGATTTTCAACGAACAAAAGCCTCTGTTGCAAAACAAGGACTATAAAACGGCCGTGCGAAATATTGTGCAGCTGACGTGGGAGACGGCGCTGTCGAAGGCAACGGGCGGCGGCACCCGAGGCGGCGGCAGTGGTCGAGTCCCGACTGATACGGGTGGAGGTTCGGCTGGACGTCCGACTAAACCCGAGTCCAAGTCGCCATCCTTTCCATCCATTCCGTCGTGGATATGGATCGCACTCGTGCTAGTTGTAATTCCATTAATCTGCTGCTGTGGCTGCATATACTGTTGCTGCTGCCGAAAGAAGAGCGGTGATGGCGGCGGCGGCGGCGGCGGCGGAGGAGGAGGAGGTGGCAACTACGCAGGAGATGGTGGTAACTACGGCGGTGGCGGCGGCGGAGGCGGAGGAGGAGGCGGCATGTTAAGCCGACTCGGCCGCATGGCCGGCGGTGCTGGTATTGGAGGAATGGTCGGCGGTCTGCTTAACCGAGGAGGTCGAGGAGGCGGCGCTGGCGGCGGAGGCATCCCGATGGGCGACTATCACCAAGGTGGTGCCCACCCACCGCCGCCTTACAGCGCCGGCAGCGTAGATCCTGAAGAAGGTAGAGGACTGTATCCATCGATTCCGATGGCCGATGAAGGTGGCGGAGGCAGCTGGGGCGATCCGGAACCGCGTGGCGCTACCCAACAGAGCACCGCTCCAGTTGAGCAGCGCGAAGAAGCAAGGAAACCCACCGATGGTGGCGGTGGTGGTACCGGCGGGGGATGGTAATCTGAAAATGTATAATGATCTTCAATATTGAAATGTGTGTTCAAAGCTATCCAATGAGAACCAAAAACTAGTTTTGGTCTCGCTACGAAAATGTATATCTGCGAACTTGCATGTATTTAATGCTTTATTTTCTCAATCTCCAAGTTAAATTTGATGTCCGTAGCAACTGAGTACAACAGCTATGATATTTATTACTAATTATTCTTATTCAGTAGATGAGATTGAATGTAGCTGCGCTCTAGCTTTTGATGTTGGGGAACGATTAAGGGAATAGTATGATGGAAACCGTTGATATATGTGTGTCTATCCGCAGCTGCACAATGCCCGCCTTGCGATGCTTTTTGCCTCATCAAATGCATTTCCCATATGATCAGCTGTTGTTCAACAGTAGCTTTCTGCTAACGTGTATGTGCTTGAATAACTGCGGTTCATAATGACTTGTGCACTGCCGATGTCTAGCAGCGAAATAATATCTACGAAACTTATCTCTGTCTGAATCAATCCGATATGCTTTGCCGAAATATAAATAAATTGATTCGAATTTAAACATGGACAACGGAATGAGCGCACGAATGACGATGAGCAATGACTTGCATCTTTTTGCACAAAGAATAACGTTTAGTAAGAATAAAAAGCTTGCTCTGATGATGTGCACATTTGCACTATTGACAACTTTCATCTAGTTTATGCGTAGATACAGTCGAATAACTAAACATCGAAGTATTCGAATCACGATATAACAGATTCAGTACTGAATATCGTTCGCCTGAAGCTTGTTTGCTGACACGACAAAAAACGAGCAACGTTAAGAAAATTCTATCGTTGGTGTCATTTGAAGTTATGCGGCTTGGCATGAAGGGTCATTCGGATGAACGGTCATCCAGGGACATTTCAAATTGAGTTCGTTGCATGCACTGTGGCCGATACTGCAGTACCATCCGTGGAAGAAGAAGAGCATGACAGTCATGAAAATCAGAGAGCAATAGAAGAAGAGCGACAGGTACTCGAGTCTGTTGATCACTTTGTTCCATTTGAAGTTCAGATCATCCCGAGGCAGCAGCGACAGCAGCTCATGCCTAAACTCGTCGTGTTTATCAACGCTAACAAGACTCTCCAACGTCTGGGCCTCGACTACTCGAAAAACTACTGCAATCGCAACTGCTACAGTTACAATTTGCGGGAAGTGAGATGAATGTGGTCAGAGACATATTTCATAGAAATTTTAAGAATCGAGGAATTGGGGCTCAAATCTGCGCCTCCTTCCCTCAATCTCTCAATTGTGTGCGTTAAAGAACTGCTGAGATTACAATGATCGATTCTCAGCAGCTTTATGATACAGCCCCCTGATGTGTCTTAGCTCGGGAAGAATTTGCACGTCATAATCCGCCAATCGACGCGCTTCCCGCAAGTTGTAAACATTGCGATTATCAGAATTCAACGAAGAGTCGGGGCCCCGATTCAACCTACCGTATGCCGTATAGCGACTGTTCAATCTTGATAATCGACGTAAGCAGATCCTCCAACACCTGATTGAAATACTGGTACATAATCATGTTGTCGTAATGAGCGAGCGACAGTCGCTTGCGAAGGTTCTGTCGGGGCGTCGATCCCTGATTGTCCTGCAAAGTGTTGGTCCGGAAATGCGATTGAATCAGCAATCAACGCGTATCCTTAAAATCGATCGGCGTCACAACGTCGAGGAAATAGCATCGAATAATCGTTGGCACAGCGCCCGGATGCGGACGCACAACCCCCAAATAGAACAACACGAGCGCAAAGAGAGAGGACATAGTGGAAAGGAGAAGTTGAAAAGAGAGATAGTGGTCAACACTGACACGAACCTCGTCTGCGGACGACAGCGTGTCTGTTTTCGAGAGCGCCTTCACAATTTGCTACGCATCATATTGATCGAATAATTAGGTATAAAAATAAAAGTCATACAGTGATTTCGTCGTGTCTACTGGCTCTGTGGTAGCTGAACGTCCGTGTGATATGAGAGGTGAGGTCGAAAGCCAGCCAGCGAAGATACCAAGGGATTTCGTGCGATACACGAACATCGCGTTCGAGAAATACGAACATCGACGTCGTCACGGTGGATAGGCCAGTAATGGCGAGCAGAATGAAGTAATACAAGCCTTAAAGTTGAATATTATTCCATGTTTATTTCGAGTAAATTTCTTTGTCAGTAATGGGGAAGCAATGTTCATTTGTCTCGCAACGAAAAGGTTCGCGCGCAAAACGCAGCTATCATTGCTCCAAGGCGAGAAAACGCGAGCACATCGAGTACAAGCAATAATGTTCTAAATATTCTAGGAAAGTATCATTTTTGCAATTATAAGCTTCAAACAATTAAATTTAAGTTCATGCTATCACGTCTCTATCTGTTTCCATCGGATTATTACAGTCAGTCTAAATTCAAATAATAACACTGGTCTCACAACAATAGGTGAGCAGTTACTGCGTCTACAGTATTTTCTCTGCCAATTATTACTGGCAGAGGGATGTTGACCATATTTGAATATATTACCGATGAGAGGTATGCCAGAAAATGAGCCGCGACGTTGAGTGCTTCCGTGCATGCTGAACTTGGGCATGTCTTCAACGATGGCGAGCAGAATGACTGACATTGACATCAAAGTCATAATGCCCAAGCGGAATTTCGCGTCTCTGAGAGCAAAATAATATGGTATTATGGGAAGATATTAGAAATTAGGCCGTCCGAACACTTCGTAACATATATGCAAATTGGATGACTGCCAAAATATGGTATACTTTGGCGCCTCTTTATCATATTATCTATGACCAACTGGAGCCTCGGGACTCGGATATATTCGAGCTGCCTCGAGAGAAGACCTATTTGAAGTACGACTGAAAGAGGGCTCTATTTAGTGATCTATAATATCTTTGGTAGACAATTTCCGCTTAGGCCGCTACGAAAGTAGAGACATTGTTATCGGACAGTGCGCGTATCCACCACCCCGCTGCACAATGTTTCACGTATTCAAGGATGTCGTTTAGTAGTGATGTTAACGTGGCGCTAAATGCACAAGGTATCTTGGCGAAGTTATCCTCCAATTTACACTTATAACAGAGCACTTTAGCGAGGGTAATTCTGATTGGCTGCCGTCATGGCAACAACCAATCAGAACGATTCCCGCCAAAACTATTTGTCGTATGTTGCAAAGTATAAGCACAATTTGCACGAATTCATTTACCGCACGCGCCCGCTTGTACTCGGCATGTGAAATCCGATGACAGCGACCAAAGTGATGATCGTACTCGGTATGACCAGATTGAATACGTAGTAGAAACTCTGGCGAGAAACCACTAAATCCACAATGATCATGTCCCAAAACAGCGGCGGATCGAGGTAGTCGTACAGCCAGCTCTCCTCTTTGACTTTGCTCGCCGTCTAAAAATGATTCGCTGTTATTAGTGACTTAAAATGCTTTGCTGTAGTCTGCCGCACACGATCGGTGACCGACGGTCCATCGTCCCTCGCGTTAAACCAAAAATCAATAACGACATTCTTGCGCGCACCGTGGGACCGCAAGTCTGAATGTGGCACTCGAAATGGTTTTTACTTTGATCTGCAAAAGGTTTTGACGTAGTGCATAACTAACACTGCGTCGCATTGGCGTAATTCCTGAAAGATGTAAACAGGCATCGTGAACACTGCCATGTGCACCCGAGTTTTTATTCGGTCGAAAGCTGTGATGCGAACTACAAATACCTACCACATCGAGTTGCCATTCCTGATTGTCGTAGAAATCGATGAGACTGAGGTTCTTCTCGTATAAACGAAACGCCAGGGACTCGTTCGAATGCGCCCACGAACCGAACAACAGCCGACAGCTCTGACTGCAAAGGTGTCCTGATTCATTATTACTATTATTGTCGACTAATTTCCCAATCGTACATGTCAAATGGAAAGAATTTGACATCCAGTTTGCAAAGCGATTCGGTTGAGAAGGGAATGTAGTAGCGCAGGTTGCCAGTGTAGTTCAAACGGACGTCGTTGTTGCTCGACAAGACCACTTCTTCGTTGAAATGGTGACTGAAACGATCTTCTATCACTGATTTGTTTGTCAATCATATTGTTTGTTCGATAATGACAGCGATATTTCTGATACCCTCGAGCTTTTGCAATAATTCAATGATAATGTTTGCACGCCATCGAGGCGGTATATTTGAATATTGCGCTCGAAATGGTTTTTACTTGAAACAGTTCTAGTGCAATGTGCCACACTAAAGCTGTCGTTTTTGCTCATGAGTCGTATCGATTCTTCGATTATGAGAATGGCTTTATATCAGTACCTGTAATATAGTGATATTTCAGGCACCCAGATGTCCGTTGATGACAAGAATATCTCTTTGGCACCTTCATAGTCCTTCGGATTCCATTGAAGAAATTCATCTTGCCAATACTGAAAAACTATGATCTTCTCTGTGCCATCAGACAATAGATAATCGACTCTACTACATGTTGGAGATAGGAAACCGGGTCATGATGATGCGCGCGCGTGTGTACGATCGACTAAATACACTTTACAAAGAGACCGGCATGCAGTTAACAAATTTGTCGACGTTTTCGTCCGAGTAATATACTCTGTAATGTACTTTGAGATTTACACGGACTAACCAGCCGATCTCAGTGTAGCGAAATGCGTGTTCTATTAGTGCCTTTGCTGGCTATAATTATATTACTGATAAGTTGGTGCGACTCGCAGGACCCCTCGACTCTGACGCCAACAAGTAGGTCTTCGTAGCCTGATATCAAGCAAAGGAAGTGCAGAATTAATGGCCCGAATGTTTACAGTCATTCATTTTTGCGACAAGAAATCGAACCCTTGCGGCTCGAGGGGCACATGCCAGGAAAAGCGAACGGGCAATCGATGCAAGTGTCAAAAGGGCTGGATGGGCATCAAATGCCAACGTCTGCGCCTTTCACTCTATTTTTAGAAGTTGACTGAGTTTCGTTTAGCTCCGTTTAGGCCCTTGTCAAGACGTCTATCGTAGCTGCGAGCGATGGAAGGAGGAGGACCGATGTTCGTGGGCTCATGTCATCAGTCCTTGGTTCGAGGACAACTGCGCACAATCCTGCGAGACATGTGCAGCGGACCTGAACAATCGTAATGACATGATTTAGATCGGAGATTGCACGGTGGACGCTCGGCAAAGCCAAAATTCATTGCTGATTGTTCCAAAATAACTCGATAAAAGGAGAGAAACATGAGCTTTTCAAAAATATCGATTAAAAATTTTCTCATAAGAAAACTAGGTTTTGCGCATCACCCAGATTTCAAAAATATTTACTAAATTTCCAAAAGCTTTTATCAAGTATTTACTTAATCGAAATTTACTGCGCAAACACTGATCGAGGCCATCATTCAAGATATAATCATCATTCAAGCGTTGTGAATTTTGCAGAGCTTCAAGTGCCGCTCGCTCCGATCCTCGAGCCGCTAGCGTGGCTCGTCGGCCAATGGGAGACAACGAGTTCATCCAAAAATCACTTCCCTATACCTATGCTCGGTCCCTACACAGAAACGATGGACATTCGCTTGACCGCAGTGCCGATGTTCGATCGACCTCCGCTCAATTTCTCGTAGGTGGCTATTTTCCGTTTTCTCACGGGTGCGCTATTCACTGCTAACAGCGTACATACGCTACCTTCCGCTCCTCAGACTAAGATGCGAGGCGTTCTGCTCTGATGTTAAAAACAGCTATCTTTAGCCGATAATAATGCCTCGTCAGGAAGCTCAAAGCAGAAGGCCTGTCATTTTCAATAAGATGATACGTTCCAGTAAGCCCCACCCCCATACTCTAGCCTTCTGCAGATCGAGAGCGACAACAACAAACGGCCAGGGTGACGTTCATGTTAACGTCGGATTCATCACAAGTAAACCGTTCGATGAAGACACTGGCTTTATAGATGTGGACAAACCAAAGGAGGGCGATGATCTCGTCGCTCTCGAGATGAATAGCAACACTGGTGCGTGTGATCCGCGTTGTCTATTCTCAAAACATACTTTTAATAATGCTTCTATCGGATCATTCACTCGCACCGCCCCATTCATCACATAGCAGATAATTATTGCCAGTCACAACTACAAATATTATATACATTTTTACTTTATTAAGGACATTTTCGGTACTAACTTCTGTCCAAAAATACAATTATCATTAAAAAAAGTTGGAATACCGTGATAAACGTTTCAAAGTAATACTTGCAATTATTGTTCAATTATCGATAGAAAAGGTTTGGCTGTTTTCGTAAACAACATCCACCCAGCAGCTATAATTAGCTTTTAGTATCTGCTATGTTACGCATGGCGCGAGTGACTGATCCGATTGAAACGTTTAAAAGTAGTTTCTTGAAAAAAAGACAATAATTATCGCAGCTAATTAATCAACCTAATCAGCTTTGCAGGAATAAACACAATCGAAGAGGGTATTATGAAGGGGATGGTTCTAAAGCTGAACGCCACATTTAACTTTGCCTATTACGGCATGGAGCAGCGAACGTTCAAATCGGTAGGCTATTTAAGTCTTATTGTTTATCGTCGCTAATCAGGGTCGTAAATCAGGCGCAGCGCACGTTCCGACTCGTTAGCACGAATCGTCTAGAAGAGCGATCGGAAATGGTTATGCGCGATGGCAGCCGATTAGCGTGGACTAAAGTGTTCAACAAGGTTCACGACTACTTGAAGGCATAGAAAACTGGCCACTCTGTCAATTCGCACTCTTACCAACTCGAAGCTGCCCGCAAGACTGATGGTGTTTTTAACGGCGTCCTGAATAATAAACAGCTGTGATCAGAACGAGTTTTGGAAATAATAAATTTCTTACCAGCTTAATGATCTGATAGAGGAATACGGAGATGGAAACGGCCACCGTCTTGTTCGGGTGGGTAACGGGTCGCGTGCCTTTGCGATAGTATCGCAATAAATCATCGTGCAACCGATAGGACGTCGGAATGTCCTGGCGAGTTTGGACGTCAAAGTTCTGGGGAAGAACTTCGTTTCTGCTGAAGGCGCGCCTGGTTCGACCGCTATGTCTCCTCTTGACCACTTCTGCAACAACTTTTAGTTGTTATTGGGTAATTGAGGTGTAATGATAGGTGGCGGATGGACCTCTTCCGCCGCTGGCGAAACGATGGCCGTAGATGATGGCGTCGACGGGGACGACGACGACGCCGCTGAGCAGCACCAGGGCAATGAGCATCGGCCGCATCTCTGAAGACCAACAAGTGGGGGTGTGCGCGTAACGGCTAAACGACGCCGCGCCAAACGAGTATACGACGCCGTCCGGCGCCAATGGGCCTATCTCTTCGTCGAGGTCCGTCGTTCGTCGGTCGTCTCCTGAGAACGACCGTCTTAACTAGCGCGGCTAGCCGCGTTGGCCTCCGCGCCTCGGAAACAATTCGAATCAGCGCGCAACCCGACTGGCAACGTCTAACTCGTTTGTGACCTTCCGAATGGAATCTGCATCGGAGGCCCGCCGGACGACCCGAAAGCAAATGATTTGCCGGCCGGAACGCAATCACTCGCTGTCTCCGGAGTTGGCCGCGGGTTAAACAGGACTCGAGGGCGGCCCGAAGAAGCCGCCGCACGTCAAGTCACTTATTCTCTCTCCCTACCCGGCCAACGCTGTCGTCCTTCCTTTCGATAACGTGCGACTAATTCACTGGAGCGGGGAGGCAGATGACCGCAATCCATCCGCGGCTTCTCTTTGCTTTTTACTCCTCGCGGCTCAAACGCGATCATCCCACTACGCATCTGTCTCTTCGACGCTCCTCACTCCCTCTTTCATTATATAATATCTTTGATAAAGAGTTTGCCTGAGAGAATACTTTGCGCTAGCGTGCCTCGCCGCTGCCCGGCCACTATTTACCGATTCTCCGTAGCGAATCGTAATTTGCACCTACCAGCAAAGGAGAGGAGGGGAAATGCTCAGAGGGCGCAGAAAATTCATCTAGAGATCAAGAGCAAATAGCAATAAA
>NIUQ01002687.1:0-21240 GCA_002796945.1 Plectus sambesii
AGAGTCGTTCAGCTGGTAAACGCTGCGCTGGTCGAAACATTGTCGAATGCCCCTGTCAGCCCACAGCTGCTTCAGCGCCTTTTTCGTTTCGGAAGTAAATGGCAGAAGTTCATTTCCCTCTTCGACGACGGCTCTTACAATTCGTGCATCTTTCTGCAGAGAAATGCAACAAAGCATAAGTAGTTTTTTGACCAACACAACGAGGCAAATATTACATAGGCTTAAAATAGTCACTTGAATGTACAGCGAATAAAGAAGCAAATCATCGTATTTCACTCTGACACTCTCTAAATCGAGTTCATTGTTTTCACACCAAAAGAATAATTCATTGTTTTAATGAAGTAGTTCATTGAAAATTCAATAATGTACGTTGAAGTGCAAAACATTGGAATGGTTATTCAATGAATTATTTCATTAAAACAATGAATTATTCTTTTGGTGTAAAAACAATGAACTGTTCATTGAAAAACAATGAACTCGATTTAGAGAGCACTCTTGCAATAGTCATTTCAAAAATTTTGGCTTTAGACGCGACTATCCGCAATTTTTCCGTGAGGAGGACAATAGTGGTGCAAGGATATATGTAATTTACCAAGGCAAAGTCCCAATGTGTCAAAGTAATTGAAATAAATTGTGGGAAAAACGTGTAAGAAAGTTTTAAAACGATGCACTTTCGATTTTTGACTTCAAATTGAATGAGATGCGTTATTTTGATTAGATATGGCAGGTGTACCGCTGTAAAGGCACAATATGCAAGAACGATTATCGACTGTTTGAGATCTTATTTTTCGTAACTGCCCAAAAAAAGAGTTCCACAGAATAACCTGATATTTGATAGCGTTCATGTTGGCTAATATTTTTATTGATTTTTGTTCATATTATTGTTCAATTTTTATTCTTAGTTTTGGTAAATATCATATTGATANCTGATATTTGATAGCGTTCATGTTGGCTAATATTTTTATTGATTTTTGTTCATATTATTGTCCAATTTTTATTCTTAGTTTTGGTAAATATCATATTGATAAGTGGTTAAGTTCAAAGTATACCCCATTTCTTAAAATAAACGACAACACTTGGGCAAAGCAACAGTCTCGTTAACAAACTTAAAGGAAACTTGCTTGCTCACCTCGCGTTCCGAACTCTCAAAAGTTATGCCGAGCGGTTCCATCGCCTCCAAAATGGCAATCATCGATGTGATTGTGTTACTGTAGACAATATTTCTTCGTTCCTCAATCTCCATATCGGTGAAGCCATTGCTATGAAGAATTCTGGAAAAAGCGTTGCTGAATGTTGAATCTTCAAATATAATTTGAAGTATAATCTCTGGCCGGTAAAAAGTATTTGAGTTTTTCCGAATCATATTAAAATAAATTTTTAAAAAGCAATCACGATCGGAATACGATGGCCTCTTTTGCTTCCGGGCTCACATTTTCTAGGCAGCATTGATATAATGGAAAGGTTGAAGGCGAGGCCTGCACGAAGAAAAGACGCGTCGTAATTCCGAATTTAATCGAGAATTGACGATAATAATATACCCCGCACGCGTGCTACAGATTCACTAGAGGCTTGAGCTAAAGTAATGCAAACAAAGCGCACCTCATAAAATTAATTAGGATTAGTTGATAAATTAATACATATTTTACCGCCATAGACGATATTTCTAAATTAAGATACGCAATAAAAGTTAAGAATAACATATCGCCCCAAAACTGTTTGATTTATGAAGGATTTCTAATGAATCACTAGGATTCCGTCCCCTCATTGACTATGCGTACCTACTTCGTCTCAAAACATTCATTGTTCCGCATGCACATAGGTCTCTTTTCATCATATTCTAATCATTATTAGTTACTTACTGCATCTGCTTCAGAATTGTGCTCTTGCCGCTCTCACCAGGACCTGAAAAGAAGAGCTAATGAATGTTCANGGTCATATTCTAATCATTATTAGTTACTTACTGCATCTGCTTCAGAATTGTGCTCTTGCCGCTCTCACCAGGACCTGAAAAGAAGAGCTAATGAATGTTTATTGATCGCACACTGCTTCAAGCTAAATGTGCCAAGTATATTGTGAAAAAAAGAGAAGCTGGTTTTGCATCGGTCAGCATATGAACTTTTAAGCATTAAAATGTTTTTGACATATTACTTACTTGACCTCACCATATTTGATGGTGTTGTACTTAGTCTAATAATTTAAAAATATTGCGGGAATTTCGGTGCAAAATGCAAAATATATAAAACACCTGTGTACCTATATTATGCTGTTTATTTGATTGAGCGAGATACCACAATTTGTGATTAAGTGAGGTAATTTACCGATAGCGACCAACTATAAGTGCATTATTATTTAAGGGGAACTATTGTCAGTTAAGTGGCCTACAGATAAGCAATCGAAAGCGTAGAATCCGAATTACACAGCTTTTAATTAAAGCGCTTCAAATGGTCGAACAGTACGAAGAACGTTCATAATTTGTTTATATTATTACAATCAAATAATTCACAATGAATCAGTTTGTTTCCATGATTTTTTTGAGCGCAAAAATTAAGAATTCATTATTGATTTCCAGGGGCCAATTTCATAAAACAAATTTGAACTGTATTTACATCAAAATGCATTTACATCAGAGCGCTGATTATCACTTCGCGCAACTGACCAATCGCTGCTCTGATGTAAATGCATTTTGATGTAAATACAGTTCACATTTGTTTTATGAAATTGGCCCCAGCCATGACAACCATGAATGTCCCGCGATCTTTGATTTCATCGTACTGCTACATCCATAGAGTTTACTTCCGACGAATACAGAATAGGAAATACGGATTCTACGTCTTTTAGTGCATTATTTTAGCCAACAAGCTCTTTGATTATGATTTCTCTTCAAAATACGATTATTGCGAAATAAATATCAATTAACTGCATGTATTCTTAGCTGCTATAAGCCATCGAATTCGAACTGACTCAAATTATTGCTATTGCAAACAGCTTAAGTCAGTGTATCATCAAAATTCGCGGCTTACTGATGGGAAGAAACTTTACGTCATCTCTGAAACTTCGATCTCGAGTCCATATGATCATTTTTGTGACGATAAAAGCCTCATTTGCAGAAATTTCCCACTAATAATAATCGATTGCTAAAGAAACTGTTTTGAATGTTTTGAATAGCTAAAAGACTGGAGCTAACGAGTACTGGGCTGGCTTTACTAAAGAGAGGAAGGAAATTTGTCCATTTCAGAAGACATAAATACCGAAAGTGTGCATGGGCTTATTACAGCCTATGAGGAGTACATTGAAAAATGTTTGGAATAATTATAATTTATAAATTGACGAATATCCAGCTCGAACTAATACAGAGGAGCGAACGAAAATAATTTTATTATGTAGCAAAGGTACTGGAGCAAAATGATCTTTGAGTCTGTGGCAATGACGTCATGTATTCGATGCGTTGATGCGCACCTGCCACATGGGGGTCGACAGTATGCTTTGTGGGCTTACCCGCAAGAAAGTCTCATTTCCATAAGGTTTCAAGTGATTTAAAGGGGGGTGGAAAAATATTTCTTTGAAATTCTAAATATAAGCACAATATTGGGATACAATTTTGGTTAGTAAGGATACATTTTAAATCCAAGAAGACGCTTTTCTGTGGAACCAATTCAACAAAGTGTCCTATTTGTATGGAAAATGTTTAATTTGGTTGGGAAAATATCCTTATGAAGTAAAAAAACGGTATGCTCTGTTGATCAATACTCTGCAGATTTTCAGCACTTCGCTCAATTCGATCCAGTACTTGTACAAAAGACGACGTACCAAGCAGCAGCAGTTTTTGCGTGAGCTTCTCAGGCGTTACTCGCAGTTCGCGATCGATTTTCTTCGAAATCTGCATCTGCACCTGTACCTCGCTGCTCTGGCAGACCCCCATATCTTCTTCTTCTTGCAACGCTTATAACACCAACTGGTAGGAACAGCCACAGTACAAGTGTACAGGCGAGACGTATCAAATCGCTCAAGCCAGAGCTTCTAATCTAAAATAAGAGTGTAAGAAAAATGAAACAGTGAGTCAACGCGCTTAATTCCGACCAGAAACTACAGCCAACAAATGATAGACAAGGATAAGAATGAAAAGACACGCCTCAGGAGCGATGAAGTCGAACGCGGCCGGATAAATAAAGAGCGCGTCGCTGAGGGATGGAGGAGCAGGAGGACTGACGCGAATCTTTTAGGACGACTGCTCTAGCTTTGCCTTGTGAAAAGCGCCGAATTACGGCCGTCGTCCCCTTGGCAACCGTTTGCTTTTCCAGCCGCCGCGTCCCGTTTCGACAGTGATACGAGTAGACGCTCAATAAACTAAAATAAGCACCGTAATACACCTGTATACTCCTGGCAATAGCCTTTGAGAGATGGTATAAATATTCATTTATTGCCTTTGAAAAGAGCAGTAAAGACAGTGCAGGAGATAGGGTTAAGAATTTTTCTCACATTCTGAAAACTAATCTCTCGCCGCAAAAAAGACTGACGAAAATATTTTGAATCACTTGGGTGATGTTAGATAATACATAATGCGTAACGAATTGATTATTGTTGAATCAAATAGTATCGAACACCATCTCACTTTATTTAGTAAAAACTGCGGTACACAAAGGTTCCAGTACATTTCTCGCGCTCGCTGTAGAAAGTTCTGATGAGTCATAAGTGAACTTTGTCTCAATGTAACTTAAAGGATAACTACTGTCCCACCAAACTAAAAGGAATGTACCGCATGATATATATGACAGGCTACGTATGACTACGTATGACATAATATGTATGACTGGCTGTGTTGCTGTCAATAAATTAAAATATAAATTGATATGATTCACGATCAGCTCGTCATGTGCGGCTTAAAACGATTTACGGTAAGTTCTCCGCAGCTAAGGGTGAGCACAGTTTTCTTTAAGGAATAATGAATAAATCTAGGCAAAGTATAATTAGTTTGTTGCCTGTAAATAAAAAAATGATAAAATTTGGTTAGAATCGGGTCGATTGGTGTAGTGGTCTAAACCTTCACTCATCAGTCTCGAGGACGCGGGTTCAATTCTCGCTGAGGGCGACCCATCACCCAACCAAGGTGCTCATCCCTCCGTGGGTCGGGGAATTGGTAGCAGCTTCGCTGCGAAAGGTTCCACATTGGCAACATCTCGGCGACAGGCATGCGACGGCCGACCGGATATTCTCCTGTCGCTATCCAAATGGCGGGTTCTCGTACCCACCAGCATAAGGCGGATCCTGCTAATAGCGGGACAAACGCTAAGCGGACACTGCTAATAGCGATACGAACGCTAAAGAAAAAAAAATTTGGTTAGCACATCCTTAAAATGAGAATAGTAATTCAGTAAAGGCGGCTTAACAAACACCGATGATCCAAAACCCGAAAAAACAGCTCGATTGGGTGAGCACTCGAAGGAAGTTCTCAAACAATTTGTGACAGCAGGCATCTCAAATCCCATGGTAAACAATTTAACCTTATATATGCTAGGATATGCGTGCTCGACGATGCACAATTCGATCCTGACGTGTCTTTTCGTCAAAACTAACTCTAATTGGATGTAAAATGGAAAGAAAGTAAATATAGGAAAGTGCGCAGGTTGATACAATGGTGTTGAAATCCGGAAAGCCTCATTTAAGCGCCTGTGATAATCAACTAACCAAATATTCGATATTTCTGTGGCGTTAGAATTTTGCCGATTTGGTCGGATACGAGCGCGCGCGCGCTTCCTATCACAATTAACAGTAGATAATCTGATCGATCGCTAAAGTTGTGCGATATGAAGAAAAAATTTTGACCATTCGGTGATTGGGAAATGGCCGGTCAATGCATTGCGATTGCTTTTCCACAAAGTGAACTATGATGAACCGAGCTGAGATTCAATACCGGCATAGCGTACATTAATGCTTAATAGATATTAACATATACCAAATATCGATTAAATTTACGATGACACTATACTTTTGACATTAAAACATATATCTGATGCTATGTTCTTTGTAATGTTGGAATGACAATAAATGAAATTGGTCGATGTATTCAGTTTATTTGTGACCATCTCAGCCGGACGCAATATATTTAACAGAAATTTATGAGATAATTGCGCAAATAAGGAAAATTCTATAATTTAATTCCGAAATGATTATGCAAAAAGACATGCAAAGAACAGATATTGTATACTTCAACTCATCACGTATCCTTGCCTTTCTCCTCAGTTAATTTTTATGAAATCAACAACATGTGTTGTCAGCCGACAAGGTAAAATTTCCTGTGTGATCAAATGTCATCAATCGATAACGTCAGAGTGGCACGGACTCCTTCCTCCTTTCTTTGTATATTTACATCTCAATACTTCCGTTGTCATGGGACCATTCGCTCTCTTCAATTTAAGAACTGCCTTAGCTACGGCTTTTTTTCTTTATTTTAAAGTTCAATGATATTTGAAAAGATTTTATACAAAATTGGCATTGCTTTTCGTAAGCTGTTTAATGGATAGGACGGCATCACAAAGCATCAGTTTCAATCAGAGAAGATAGCGATGTACGGCAATTATGGCTGCATTTATTGAGCATAAACGCCCACACAGAGTTTTGATTTTTATTTGCACAAGAGAATATTCTAAGAACGTAGTTGTCCGCAAAAATTTGCTCACGCTTACTAATTGAATAAATATAGATGTTCGAAGTGGAAATAATCGATTCTCTGGTGAGAAAGTATTTCTCTTTGACTGAAAACATCAATAAAGGGCTATATGAGGTCTCGTTTGCTTCTAGTTATTCGCACTTTTGCCCTGCTCGAGAATGAGGAGGCGTTGGGAAGGGAAAAAATGAGTTCCCCAACCTTCAAGAATAAAATTCAAGCACGAAAGTTTGTTAGGGCTACTTGAATGAACGATTGACACAGAAAAAGCACTGTCTGCTAATATTTTATTTATAATATCTGTACAGCATTGCCTCAATGAGGATATTTAAAAGGAAAGTATAGTGTATACGAAAGGGATTTGTGTAGATTCCGTATATTTGAGAGGAATGAGCACAAGACTGAAGAGCGTATATCGCAAAACTTGCGATACTTTTCATCGCTAAGCAAAGTTCCTAAAATTCATTAAACAGATGGAACGTTCAATTCTGAAATGATATAACAGATTTGAGAAAATTTATAAAAATAGAATTAAAAGCAGGGGATAAGCCGCAGCTTACGAATAATACCCATACAACTGGAGCGAGCACGCTATTGATCATCCGTATGGCTTCCGCCAGCATCAGCGTCTCCAATCAGTCACACCACCACAGTCTAACGCATAAGTCGGAGCAGGTCTCTTTTGGATTTTTCGGCGTCAGCACGCGAGCACGCATCGCGTGCTCGCTGTCTGAACCCCCCGGTGATGGATTTCACTTTTAGATATGTCGCGACCAAATGGACACATCATAAATTTTTGAGACGGCCTACAAATAGCAAGCCATTCGATTAGATGAGTAATATAGTACAATGTATCACTAATGACAGGTCGGCCTTTAGTGCGCTAAACATTGCTAATACAATGATGATATTATTCTCCAGAGTTCTCTTGCTAATTTAAGGTTCTCAAGAGTTCAAAATTACCACTGAATTACGTCTGTGGGGAAACGAAGACCTAAATTTTCGAATTCTGATTTATTATGAAAGTGGGCAAAGCTTGGATAATTTCCAGTAGTTGAGATTTTACCACTGCTCAAGAATGTCAAGAATTCCGGGTAAGCTGGTCGCGTGTCTTACCATTAACAGTTAACCAGAAGCAATGTGCAATATGAATTAGAAAATTGAATGTAAACTAAAAGCTAAATATTAATAAAAGTAATACTAGAAGACACAGTTATTCGATTTGGAATGGATATAAAAGAATATGTATGCATCGCTGAGCTAACGTACATTTCTTCAGCGCTTAAGATTGCCGCTAATCAAACAAGCAATAAGTACTTATTCAAAAAGTTCTGTTGGTCTTGGGCAGAAATGAACCATGTAAGTGTTGGGATTTAAGTAATGGCTGTAGTTGATGGTACTGATTTCAGTTCCAAAATTAAGTTTTAAATAAATCATTTTGACAGGATCCTGATTTCATTACTCGAATAACGGTTCGGCAATCGGAATCATAGCAGTTTTAAACCAGAGATGCAGGCGAGTTTTTGATACCTCCCTATTGCTCAAAGGACACACACAGGCATGTCTTCTCTATTGCGCTTAGGCGGGGGGGGGGAACTCGCGGAGAGTGCCTTCTCTGCTACAACTATAATCCGTTTTTTATCCCGTAGAGCTTCGGGTACTGCTAGTTGCTCGCTAAACGCGTTGTTACGTCAATCAGACACCGCTATGATGCTGCTCTCGATTGCGATGAGACTTTTAAATTTCGAACGTAAATTATGATGCACAGCTGTAGACAATCGAGAGTTTTCGGCAAAAGGAAGTATTCAATTTTACGACATAAAATTAAAGATGTACACAGATTTTCATTTACTGCAAACAAGATACTCCAGTAACAATTTATTAATTTGTCCTATTTTTGGTTAGTAGAGTTAATGACGCAGTAACCTTTAGAGAAAACTGAAATCAGGTTTTTGATTACTATGGAATGAAAAATTACAGTATTCGCGCGCAAACGTCCGGAATGTTTTTTATGATACTAAGGCAGCCATCGTATTTAGATTTACTCATTCATTTAATACTGTATCCATATCAGAAGATTATGAAAGCTATAAGAGGTGTGTATTAGTGATAAAATCGGGCGAAATACACGCATGCGTTTACATTACTGCTCACTGCTGCACGGGGTCTGTTTCCAACGGAAATTTTTACTCAAATCGACCAAACTCAAACATTTTCCGTAAATTAATTTCACAATCACAACATATTGGCAATCCATCAGAGGGTTTGCTAGTTGATCATACATACTGCAGAAGAGAATTATCGTACGATAATGTAAAAATTATATCACTCAATTGTCACATTTAACACATTTAAAAATAAATCATTGAGGCGACTATACAGGGTACGTGACTAAACTGTTGCTGATATTGCTCTAGTTGGTAAATAAACCAATAACAACAGCAACTTTGTTTAGCGCAAACCATTTCTGTTAAACCCGAAAACATTATTTAGTCAGCGAATATTTTTTACTTTACAATGAGTTTCATAAATATTACGCATATGTACAAACTGTAACTCAGCGTTATACTTGAACAGATTCCACAGTATTCATTTTGTAGAATCAAAGTATAACCTTCATGTATGCATCATTGGCTAAAGGTACTTTTTCAAGTTAATTGGCAAATACGTCCGTCAGTCCAAAGTCTACTTTAATGCTCTTAGGTAATCGATTGAAAAGCGCCTATTATATCAAAAGATTGCAATTTTCACTTCCGATATGATTTACACGAGACATTGACTTCCGTCCGTCGCCGAATCAGGTCGATAAAACTCATCCTGGTTGGAAGGAACGCGTAAAACGCAGTAAAATATCCTAATAATTAATATAACAAACGAGAGCAATCCTTGACACCAATCCTAGTGCCCGATTTTGGCTAGAGGAAACTTTGTTTGTAGCTGCTCGTAATTGAAACCCATATCTTCACAGGTTGGTTTATGTGGTTCCTCTTGGGAAGGGCAAGTTTTGTCCAAAAGAGTAAATAAGTCAGAATTGCGAAAATCTTACAAAATTGATTGATGAAACAGTCAGAGATTTCAGTTTTGAGAATATGACCTAATTCACGACTAAAATAGAGGTGTATGCAATGTCGCATATGTGCAAAGAACCCTCCTCGAGAAGAGGCTTCAACTCTACTCTGCCTCTTGCAACTTTGCTGACTCACATCGATCTTTCAAAACTTTTTAGTATTAGGCGAGGAGGATTTCACCATGGACAATCTTCATCGACCTGATTCCAGTTTGGAGGCATGGGCGTTCCACAGCAGCAAGCAACGATCAAACATCACGGAGAACTAACTATGAATCAGAGTAGGGATCAGTAGCCCCCGTATCACATACACGAAGTACTTTGAATCCCTTACCATGACAACAGTTTCAACAGATCATCTTAACGTCAATAAATTTCATCGCAATTTTAGTCGAAAGAGACGTCTGGCTGATATATCTTTGCACGAGCAACCTAGTTCAATCGATAACCCGAGGGCGACTAATTTGAACTTCACGCGTCTATTATCATATAAAAGAGTGTATAACGAGTAGTGGACGCTCTTTCGATCAAGGAAATAGTCAGGATTATGTTGCATAGTCGTAATTGTTGTCACGGCAGGGGTTTATTATAAACCACTCTTAGGTCTGATTAAAATATATATCTCATAAATATTAATGCTGCCACGCAGCACTAAAAGTTCGCGTCATAGCCGTTGATCGAGTCGAATATCAGGATAATTTTGATAATAATATAATGGTTTTAGTCTTGCATTTGTCAAGAAATAAGCGAACGGCAATTTACCTATGACATTATTGCTATTGTGATTAATTGTTTGACGTTTTCAGCTAAAAGTATTGTTTACGCTACCGCTATCGCAGGATTGCGGCGGGGGATCACCGTGCGATGAGGTCATTAATTTATGTTCCACCGCCTGGCGCACTGGTTAAGAGATCGCCGTCTGTGACGCGGACGAAATAAAATATNACAAAATAACTGCAGGAAACGGTGCATTAAAAGGCGTCAACATACCGTCATAATCAGGGAAAGCGGTAGTGATATTGACTCTTTGAATCTTCTCGGCGAACAAATCTTTCTTGTTTAAAAAGAGAATCATGGAAGTCGCCAAAAACCAGGAACTGTTGCAGATAGATGAGAATAGTTGCATCGATTCAATCATTCTGTTCTAAAACATTGAACACGCAATCTACTGTCGGACAATTGTCGTGTCGCAACCACTGTTAGCTCTGACGTCAGACCTGAATACTCATTTCAGGTCTGACGTAAGTCAGAGTCAGAAATAAATTTTTGTTATTTGAAAGTCAACAGCAAGTCAGGTGAGAAATTCGATGACGATGCATCGTCTCGAATACTAACTCGCTACTTTTGCACTCCGTTTCATCGCCTTCGTATTATGTACGAACGCAAGAGTGACGAAACTGAGTACAAAGGTTAGGAATTAATAAAACTGTGAAAGTTAAAAGTGAAAGATAGTACATTCTTACCCTTCATACACCAAATTATGACCGTATGGTCAAAAAGTCAGTTAAAACTATTTTCTATGTTCCAGCTAATACAATCGTCACAGCAAATTCTTACCGTAGTCTCATCTTCAAATAAAACTTGATCATATTCGCTGATAGCTGTGATAAAGATAATGGCGTCTACGTTGTCGAAACAATGAATCCATTTCCTTCGCTCAGACCGCTGGCCACCCACGTCGAAAACGCTGAAAATTACTCATTTTCATTCAGAACACAAAAGATTCCCATTAGCCATTCTCAGGGAACGCGTACGAAAGGATGTAGATTCGGCAAATATCAAGAATTTGAAGCGGTCTTGGATTCTTATCTATCTGCTAGTCTTTAAATTTCTCATATCACCATTAAAGCAAAGAATCTATTGCAATTTCAGTGGTGACATTCGGCAAAATTCCATCAGAAGCGCTTTAAAAGCCAGCAAACTATACAGGCTAGCTCGTAAATATTGCGAAAAAATCAGTGCAAACGATCCACTCTATCCGCGAACGAAGGTACGATTGTTAACGAGCGATGCTTGATACGTGTGCAAAGAGACAAATTTGATACATTGGGATGTATTTCGCCATATTTGAAACGCTCCTTGACACAAACAGCCAATGACACACCCATTAAACGCGCATAAATCGTATGTAGCTCCTTGGCGTATCATCCGACTGACCGCTCACCTTTTCCTCGAGAAAATAATGAACAGTTCGTGTGCATCCTCACTGTCTTTTCCACAATACTTACAGGCGAGACTGCAGCTGTACTTAGCTGACCACTGTTGGCACCGATCAAACTGGCATGCTACAGAAGGCCCAAGAAATTCAATTACTAACCGAAAATCGAGTTCCTTGATCTTGAACTTGACCTCAACTACTCCTGTTGTGGCCACACGCGAGTAGAGAATATCTTGATCAGTTGGTCGATATCCAGGCTCGTGAACACGAGCGGTGGAATCAAGGAAACTGAAATGCGATTGCACGGCTAACTTTCTGTACTGCAATAGCGTTGTCTCGATGTATTAGCAACTTTATTTTCGATTCTCTGAGAATTATTACCATTGCAATTCGCACTTCTACTGTTTCAATAGCTTTGTGATATTGGTCTCAGATAAGCGATCAGGACTTTTGTTGACTCGTAACGAATATGTTAATTATTAAACAAGTCACTGTCATCAGAACGATAAAAAACGCTTACTACTTAGCTGAATCGTTTAGCTGATACTCGCTTCGTCTAGTATAGGCTTTCCTGACGCCTTTATCGGCCCATAACGTCATTATGGCTTTGTACACCTCATCAGTGAACGGTTCTGACTCGTCGCCAACTTCCAGAACTCGGTAAATCACGCTCTTCTCCATCTGAAAGAACGTCATTTTCATTGCGGACAGCGCGTTTTGAAGAAAATCATGTGTTGCATGGTGTATGATAGCAAACATGTGAATTACATGTATAATAGGATATAATAATATAATCATTCCACGAACGGTATAAATAGATAGGCAAAAAGAACAAATGAACTCGCAAAACTTTGACATTATTTCTCTTCAAAACTCTTACTTCTTGCGGGTCGATTGGTGCAGTGGTCTAAACCAGCACTCATCAGTCTCGAGGACGCGGGTTCAATTCTCGCTGAGGGCGGCCCCTCACCCAACCAAGGTGCTCATCCCTCCGGGGTCGGGAAATTGGTAGCAGCTTTGCTGCGGAAAGTTTCCATTCCAACATCGCGGTGTCAGGCATGCGACGGCCGACCGCATAATCTACTGTCGCATCCAAAGTGGGTCCCTCTCTCACACTGTAGAGGGAGGACTCCAAAAGCGTACCCTACGATTGTGGGACAAAAACGCTCAGGAAAACTCTCACTTCTTAATATTGCTTCTTTCACATTTCCGAAATTTTCCTTTCCCAAAATTCTTCATCCTCATTAGAATTATAAATACTATTGACATATTCTGAATTTTTAAAGAAGAACCTTGTCCAGTTATTTTCAACTTCCAAAAAAAGGAGAACAGGAAAGATGATGACAAATTTGTACGAACCCCTATATTGCGCATCCCACTAGAACATTATAGACGGACGACATAAATAAGAAGCTGAATGATAACTCGTTTAGACCAATTTCCTGGCCATATTTGTTTTATTTTCTTGTTTTTCTGTTTTAATTTCCCGCTTAACACGAACTCAGTCCATTTAAGCAAATCGTCTGAACTGGTGACGGTGAGTGAAAACGCTCCATGCCTCTGAATATCAAATCGTTCTACTTATTTACAATCTAAAACACTAAATCTTAAATTGAATACACTATATAAATGCGCATTTAGTGATTGTCAAGACTTGTCAACGTGCTGATGGCATCACATGTACGGTGCAGGGCGATATTTCGGCCCCAGAAGCCTAAATAGCATGTATTCTGTGCGATGCACGGTTCCTTTAGCTAGTTGGTCACCGGGGGATGTGAATGTTACGGTTGCTAGGACGCAAATCAATGCGAACAAAGAGGGTAAGATAGAGGAGCCGAAGCTCTCAGAATCCGTTTCGATCAGGTGCGATAGGAAACTTGAACTCATGGGAAAAGTACGGTTAATAATCGCTGAAGGGAGGAAGCAAGCAAAGACGGCGGCGGCGCGTGACAGCTTGAGAATCAGATGTCACATGCCACAATAGACACAGCTGCCTCCATCGATTGACAGACACGATGACGTAAGCAATTCTTAAATGGTCGTTTCGGAAATTGAATCGAGTCTGTTCGATTCAACTGCGGTTCATTAACTTGAGGACAGTAATATATTCAGATAGTAAACGGTGTGCTGCTAAAAACGAACGAACAAAAACTGAAGCCGGCTAAGCAACGTATAATTGAAGGGCGATGGCGCACCAATGGCGAAATCAATGTGTTCGACGATACAATGATCTGTAGATAAAGTTACTCTTTCATGGGGAAGCTGGGGGAGAGTATGATAAAGCAGAGATGACTGCATAGGGGCTGATTTCATAATATAAGTGCATAGATGAAATTGAGAAATGTTCCCACCGCACATTTTGCATTGTCATCACGCATTTTTCGAACAAATGTTTGATGGCAATAATAAAATGTTGTATCACTACTACATTTGACATTTACATTTGTCTCAAATAATTGTTCCCAGGACGCGAGTTATCCATATCACCAAGAGCCCACCTATCAAACGCACCACATTTAAGATAAGAAGAATGGAGATAAATTTGTGATTAAATTTCGAGTCAGATATGATGTGCGAAGATACTGGAGAGTAGATGGCTGAACTAACGAGTGTGAAGGATATGAATGACCTTGCGCGTTACGCGGGCAAACAGCTGAGCAGAATAAAATGCTTAAAGCGATGTGCGCGGTGTACCGACTGGCGAATTTTTCGATATTTCAACGCGGTTAAATTTCCCAGGTAAGTCGACGGCGCGCTCAGCCAATTGTAAATTCCTCAACATCCCAAGTTTTGCATTTCCTTCCACACTTTACTTGAAGTTTGCTCGCTCTCTATCGCTACAACCAAGCAAGGCTTTGCTCAGCTGCGAACTGGTGGCGGTGCATGTGGGCGGATGACGACAATAGGTTAATTATAAGCATTGCTTAGAGGTGTATGGTAGTTAAGCAAAGCGCGCTCGCCTCTTTCTCAGTGTCCTCGAGTGGGATATCAAGGACACTGTCCATGGCGCGCAGGATGGCAGCCAGCGAGGTGACCGTGTTGCTGTAGACAACCGCCTTCCTCTCATTGATCTCGTCCTCTGTGAATCCGTTGCTATGTAGAATTCTGCCAAATAAATGCAATGATGTACATATCCATTAAAGAAAACTGACGCACTGCGTAGAATCACACATAGCAGGTGATTTAATGCCTCTAATTCACTACGTGGTGATTATAAATTAAGAAATGGGAATGTTCGCACATTGCGTGTCTTACGTCAACGTGCAGCGATATTTTAGGAGTCCACTATTTCCATATCGCGCTACATGAAGATCATACAAGGGAGCATTCAATAATAACTTGATTAATAGACAGAAAAATTTAGCAATTAATCTCCTGGCTGTTATCAAAGATATACACTGTCACAATCACGAACAACGCAACGCAACGAAAAGCGCCGGAATTCGAAAGTCTAACTTTCGCAACTCGTTAAGGCTCTTTTAGCTCGGGCAGAAAGTTTTAAATAAGCGAAATTTCGAGGAAGGTCAATATGGGCAGAAAAATCTGAGCAGTCATTATAATAGAGTAACGATGCTCTAATTTGACAATTAATAGTTCTACTCTTAAGTTATGTAACTTTCAAATACGTCACAAAGATAATGGAAACGTACTGCATCTGTTTTAACACAGTCGATTTACCGCATTCACCAGCACCTGAAAGAAAACAAGAAAATCAGTATACTGTATGAGTGACGAAACGTCTAATGATGGACAGAGGCCTACTTGACCCGCAATGGTACCATAATCGAGCTTAAAAATTGTAGCCTGTTCTTATTCCCTACACTTTTTCACTCATTTATCAACAATAGCGCGTATGGTCAATGTATAATACACGCGTCTTGATAATGACTTGAAAACTGAGTCGTTCTTCGCAGAACATAAAAAATTCTTTGAGTAGCAGTTAAGGTAAGAGCCAAGTTTATGGGCCTACCACGGGTTTCTATGGGGAAAATAACATTTTAGGTGCGGGGGTGGAGTGGCCTGATGAATGGTAAAATATTTGAACCATGACTGGTCGCATCCTTACCGAGCAGTAGCAGCTTAATAATAGACGTTCCTTGTCGTTTATCCTGTGTGATCTGCTTCTCTATCTCCTTGTTGCGAGCCATTTGCTCGCGAACTTCGGCACTCTGACAGGAACCCATTCTCGTAGAATGGTCTTTTAAAGTGAATAGAGCGGTTAGTTGAGCTCTTGAAACCACCCAGTAACAAAAGTGTCTCTTTTTTTAGGACACCGTTTTTTCAACAGTGAACGTCTTTAGGAAATCTATTCGAAGTAAGAATTCGATAAAATCTCCCAACTGGATACGCGTGAAGAAGACTTGGAAAATATATGTTGTTTGAATAGTGGCTTATCCTAAAGATGAAATAGCAGGTATGTTGCGACCGGTAGCGGGTTTAAACAAATGATGACAGATACAACTGTGGACAGTAAGCGATTGATTTTTGGCAGATTCAACGAATACGAGTGATCAGACAACGTTGTTGAATCAAGATCTTTTCTGCGCCGACTCAAAGAGTTGTAATACAAATTAATAGGGACAGCGTTAACAAGGCGGTTGACGTTTAGACGACGAGAGTGTAGGGGGTGGAATGGAGAAGATGATAGTGTCTTAGAGTGAGCAGCGTCAGCAGTCGCCGAATCAGCCAGCAAATCAGCGTGAGTGAAGATGCAGCATTTGTGGCAAGCCGATGCAGGGAAAGACGTTGCTGTATGGCAACTGGCAGTCGGTTGATGACAACGGACGTTGCCAACAGCAACGCTAGCAACGCCATTCTATCGTAATTATGGCCGCTGTTTTGTTTCGAGGCGAACGCGGCGCGCGACCCACCGCCTGCCTTCTTCGGGGGCATGGATCTGATTACGGTTGCCGTAGTAACGAAGAGACTTTGCTGACCGGCTACAAATATTAGTCAGACGATGGTATGGGGCCCGTGGCGTCGAGGGACCAGCGTTGCCTACGTGTCATAAGACGCTCTCTACTTCTATCCTTTTTTATCTCTCTCTCTCTCTCTCGTTCGCTATAAGATTGCCTTATGAAACAGACTAGCTTCTCTTCACTTTTCTCAAAAGAAGCGATACCGGTGAGGCAACAAGTATCACTGCGCTTTTCTCATGAAAAAAAGCTATGCTTGAGCACAGCTCAGAAGTCGTCAGTCATTGCTTCTGTGTNCCCTGATTTTCATTTCAGCATCGCGATCTTATGCACACGAAACGCCTGTTCTCAATGTGGAGTGTGTGACCAACCTTGAGTATCGGGCACTAAACCGCAACTTTTGACAGACATGATGCCTGCGCAATCTTGCTCGCACGTCTCAACGATGTCGGTCGAGTCGCGAATTCTCATAAGACAGGTGTTGTTGCCGGTACTACAGACCGTCTGGTTGCAAATTAACGATTCTCCAGCGGCTATAACGGACGCCAACACGACGAACTTCATTATTCGTTCCATTGCTAAAGATACAGTTAGTAGCATATACAGAGGATTAAGTCTCAAAATGACAGTAAAATAGTTTTGGTAGTTTAGCAGTCGAAGTAGTTTATTTACATTGCACAGCGAAAGTTGTACCTGAAAAAGAGATAATGCAGTTGAAGAGGAAAAACTCATTCCGAGGAGTTCACGACAGACAGACATGTGATTGGCGCACAAACAGACCGCAACCACTCTGGTCGACCGCCTGTTCGCCTTTCGATAAAGTAAATTCAATAAGAAATATTTAAGCTATTTGTGAAAACTACTGATAATGGGAGACGGATCAGTATCTGCAGTCAATGACATCGCATCTGAACTTTACACTTGTTTTCGTTGAATAAAGCTCCAGCTGAATAAAAATAAGGTAAGGAAGGCTGAAGAAATCTGTATGCTCTAGTTCTTACAAGTTTCACTGCTATCCATTGCGTAAGTCATTTAGGACCAATTTTCGTGAAACCGCATAAAAAATTTCGAGTAATTTAGCGGCAGCGCTAGTCGTGCATCCATTTTAGCCCTACCTATTGGTCACGCATTCACCTCTCTCTAACATTCCAGCAATTTAATTCAACAAATACTCCTGACCGTTCGCCACGTCATACGAAGTGCTTTACCAAGGAAAAGCGCGACATTATTTGCCTCAGCCTGCGATCGCTAGCTATGAAACACGACGGCGCCGAACTGAAACCAGAAACCATTTTCAGCAAACAATCCATTCTTTTGTTGCTTAGGCGTGTCTTCGACGAAGACCAGTTCACAGGAAAAAGGCTCAACTTTTTGCTGGTTGCTCACTGCTCATCGACTCTGATTTTAAAATTTGCAAAGTAGCAAAGGAAATGTAAAAATAAACAAAGTTGATAGCGCATAGAAACTTGATTGTATTCCGTGACATTTCAGCTTTCGAGCGGGAGCAAGGAGACTTTGAAATGCTTGCTGGCTTGTTACTTTCTAATCGTTGCAAAGTGATCAAGAGTGAAATTGTGTAACAAGAAGCTGTAGCTTTTGTGTCGCATTATTTATCGCTCTCATGACATTTAATTTATGTGCAGTCCGATCGGTCAACCATTGCGCCTCAAGATCACGAGATAGTCAACATTTCNGCTTTTGTGTCGCATTATTTATCACTCTCATGACATTAAATTTATGTGCAGTCCGATCGGTCAACCATTGCGCCTCAAGATCACGAGATAGTCAACATTCTGCGAATAAGTCAAATCATTTCCATTTCCATTTGGACGCTTTCAAAATTCATTCAAACATTGTTTCGTTTTGATTTGTCACTCTGTCAAGTTTTGTAAAAACAGAAGTATGGAATTTGATTAGGAAAGTATCTTCTGATTTGATATAATAAATGGTCAGTTTATAGTGGAAATTCAGCTATTGACATACTTTCGTACATGACATCAACCCGAAAAGTTGCAACCAGCTTCTATTATCTGATATGCGTGGCACAGTTGACTAATCCCTTTAAAGTGTTGCAAAATTATGTCTTGAAAAAGAGAACTCTGGCTACTAGAGAGAACCGAGTACGTCATAAGTCGGCAAGACGTAATTTGTGCATGACGCTGATGCTTTCTTCGCCGCCGCTCCCCCCGCCTCGCCGCCGATCCAATTCCATTCTTCGTTTGAAAGTTCAAGATGTTCATGAAAGAGCGAGAGAAATTCTTTCAAGAAACGCCCAACTTTTCGACAATATCGGAAAGGATCATGTCCATCACCCCGTCTAAGACCAGTTGCACTTGATTTGTGTCTGTAGCGCATGTTCTGTGAACGTACAAAGTACGATCTCTTCTCTGGCAAACGCTCTCGAATCGTGCTTGAATAAAGTCAGCCGCTGGTGCGTACATCGATAAGCCTAAACAAATACTGTACTTCATTAATAATGAAGCTATTTACGAAGGAGGTATTGATTCTTTCATGCATTTCTTAGTATATTTGCGCAGTTCTGCCACTATGGTTCAGCTAAACGCTTTAGTTAAGCACAGCTCCTTGTAATACTCATTCAATATATGCTTGCAACATTTTAAGATGTGTACAAGTGCGATGTCATATTTTGATTTTAAGTTTCTGATATGTATCTAAAACTGTCAGAGGTGACCATTGATCAGCGGTCAAATGATCATTCTTAAAGAGCAACCGTGAGATTAATCATACCTGTGTACTCAGGAAACGTCTTCGTCAAAGGGGTTATTTTAATTTTTTCAGCGAAAAGATCCTTTTTGTTGAGAAACAGCATAACTGCTGTCTTAGCGCCGAACAGTTCACTATTCGATACTTGCGTAAATAACGTCAGTGATTCATGCATTCGATTCTAAAATGTAAGCAAAGTACATATATTATTTTCACATGAGTAAGGACATTTTTCATATTACAATCGACATTTTCCGGTTGAAATAGTTCAACCGCGTCCAAGTGATTTTGAAAATATCCTCATTAAATTGTATATAGGATTATCATACCGCCTCGCATCACACAGTCAAATCAAAGCATTACAAAACACAGCATGAATTCCGCTCCAGAAATAATTTTCACACGTAAGCAGGAAATTACGAATGCAGCTGATGAGGCAAATATAACTTGAGACTGCAATCAAATGTGCATTTACAGGATGTTTCATAATAATGCGTACCCCCCCCCTTAGAGGGTACTTCTAGGCATCGTGCGCGCGAGTTCTATATACTATTCGAAAGAGTATAAAATTCTGTACATTTGCCAACATTCCCAGGAATTTAGCTGTAATGCTAAAGGCGGGAGACATGAATGAAATAATTTAAACTTCAAAATGGTGCAATTTCGTCGATCTTCGTCACTCCATCCCGTCTTTGGCATTGTAGCAAAATTCCTGGGAACATGGGCATATATACAGAATTTTATGCTCTTTCGAATGGTATATAGAACTCGCGCACACGATGCCCAGAAGTATCTTTTTGGGAAGGGGGGGTACGTATTATTATGAAACATCCTGTAAGCACGTCATTGCAGACCCAGATCTTTTGCATTAAGCCTCTGTAAGTAAGAGCAAGTACGAAACTGGACTTGTAGCAGGACAGTTAGAGCGATGGAAATACTTGCTAAAGTTTACATTAGAGCCGCTGGCTGTGATGCGGACTGTACTGGCTACTAGCTCCGCTTTTACTCGTATTTTTTCAAATAAATTTTCTTTAAAGCTCATATTCAAACAGATTAGCATCTAATTATAATATCTGTTTGCTTATCTACAGAAGATACAGTATTTACTGTTTTGTCATCTTCCATAAGCATCTGGTCGTATTCGCTCAAAGCGCAAACGAAGATGATGGCGTTGACATCGTCGAAAATGTGAATCCATTTCCGTCTCTCTGAGCGCTGTCCACCGACGTCAAAAACTCTGGCAATCATAGAGAAAGTTTTTTCGGTATAACAACGATTTTGCTTTTATGAACACTCTGATTTCATTGTCTAATTCCTTTTTTCCGAAGTCAACCTACTAAACTTTACTTAACTTTTCAACCTTTGCTGAACTTTCCATTTTTTACGCACAATGTATTACCATTTACCGATTTGTCAAGCTATAATGCTTATATGAAACTTTTTAATTATATCGTTCACGTTAAATTTTTTGTTTGAAAGTTTGCTTCCGATACAAAGTAGCGCACTATTAGCCTTAAAACATGATACAGTGACCATCATGTCACGATACTGTATGAACTGCAACAACTTGAATTTCGAAAATAAAATTGATGCTCGATAATGTTCCCAATAACAATCAATTATGACAGCTGATATTAAATACGAAATCAGATGACTCACCGAAAAATCACATTCTTGATGACGAATTTCACTTCAACCACGCCGTTAGTGGGCA
>NIUQ01002688.1:0-23031 GCA_002796945.1 Plectus sambesii
TATGTTATTGTTAGTTGTGCATGTCAATCTGACTGCAAAATTATGTCAGTTTATGGTGGGATTTGCTAATCACTAAGCAGACTTTTACATAGCTAATAATAATAAGCGAGACGTCTTACAGAGATAGGGATGACCGGAGTTTCCCTTGCAAATGTTAGTAAGAATGCAAGTCGTACATGCACTTCTACAAATTGAGTACTTTTAGTCTTAGAGAAATTTCAAACAGTGCTGTATGAATATTACGCATAAATCCCAAAAGCAAATTAAGAAGAAATAATTTAACAGATGATATTTGAATATGATTGTTGCAGATTAGAACCTATTTGAAAGTGCCGCTTAAAACGATGAACAGACCTCCAGATATCGTCGCTTAAATCGCCGAAAATCATAGGTGAGGCCGTGCCAGACTCGTTTGAACTTGTCTTCGCCCGGCTCGAAGTGACGTTCATTCTCGTACTCTTGATACCTCTGTGCAGCAGAACAGTGAAGCTTCCTCGTTGCACTAGCGGCGGCCGACGTACACGGCCAAACATCCCTCCTCTTCGCAATAAGTCGGAGCAGAGAACCCTCATGCAGCCGCAACATTTTCTTGTTCATTTGTTTCGATTTTCAAACATTTCTCGCCGTCTACTTTAGCTCGAGACGATACTGGATCCCGCGCTTCAATTTTCCTTAACCTTGGAAGATATGCACAAAAAGAGAGATAACAATAGGGAAAATCTGGGCTATCACAGTGCGACGTTATTAACAAAATCGACAAAATAAAAAATTCCGCGCTACCGTAACACGGTGCCCCAGGTTTGTACTAGCGTGTGATATTTTGTCTAATACTCAGTCAACGGTGTTTTTTAAATTTTAAATTTTTTCTCTTAACTTAATTAAAAATCCGCGCCTGAGAGGACTTAGAACTTTTTACGCCCGTTTTAATGACACCCTGATGATAATTTAATACTACCTAGCTTTCGCCCCAGCTCTACCACCAGTTTCTGTATGGAGGCCCTATTTTTACATTTTTGCTTTTTCGATTCAATTCGAGTTCTAATTCAGCAAATGCTAGGATACGCAATATTAAATTTGGAATCGAACGCTATTTTTACTTTACATTGACGTCTATTTATAGCTGAGCATTTTGAACCACTAGTAAATTCACTGCTTTTAACCGTCTGAGGCACCGTGGTAAAGAATGTCGCACTCGACTGACTACGGTGAAATATTCTGCTTAAGACTTTCGATTTCTGAAGCGGCAAAACCCAAAGGCAATACTGTAATTTCCCGACATCACTTCTGGCTTAATAACATCGCGTAATTTTGTCGTAATTTGTGCAAAGCAAGAGTATAACCCGTAATTAGGAACTTTGCCAAAATATGTACGATATGAAACCGCTCCATCGGTCAAGTAAATGTTTCTGTTATGTGAGCAATTAGTAGAAAGAATTGATCTTGAAAGTAATTTGCACCTCGAACACACTTCGACTGCTAGAGAAGCAAACGAACGCTACGAAAAGGCATTTTCTTTTATTCAACCTTCAGACTTTTAGGGACCTTTCGGTCTTCCGTTCAAATATATTAATGACGCAGGCCACGACAACGGTCACATTCGAAGCTAACAGAGCACGATCCTAAATAAGTCACAAGAGTCACATTTCGTCGAGTCACAGTTTTTAGAGTCACAATTTTTAGAGTCACGATTCGAGCATATTGCACAATGCACAATGACTTCTTGATAGAAATCTGAACAGCAGCAAATGATTACGACTTTGTAGTTGAGCTATTTTATGCTGAGCGACGTTCAGATTCTCGGAGCAGTTCCCTTTCGCCTTCTCTGAAGCACTCATCATAACACTGGTCTTCGAAGCGCAGCGGCTCTTCAGTTGCCTCTAGCTTCTCTCCGCAATACATATAAGAGTAGCTGCTACATTCGCTTGATCCAAGCTGAAATATAAACAGTTGTGGCAATAATTATTGTTTCGCTGTAAAAATATAGACAGAGAGGGACCGCCAATGCATTGCTGAATTAAAATATTGCAAATACTTCGTAGACACATTTGAGATTTCTTTAGTCTGCCCTTCTTGAACTATCGAAAGCTAGATTTCAATCTTTTTTTCAGGAACGGCAAATGAATGATATGTTAAATGAATCGACGAAGAAGTAAGCAATAGTTCAATCAGTGAAGAAATCTTTGATCAGGCAAATTTTCCGTACTTACCTGTCTGTACCATCTTATGACTGGCTGCGCGCGAGTTCCATCAGGACAGCTGATTCGCTGAGGGATACGATGGCACGACGCGGCCACGCTGTGTCCGAGCAGTGAAGCCAACGTCGCTTTGCTTTGATTGACCAGCGTGGCAAGCGTAGCTTTGTTCGTATCGTTTTGCTGATTCAGCGCATTCAACGCTTCCTTTATTGCTGGAGCCACCACAGTGCTCACTCCTCGAACTCCATCCACCAGCGGCTTCGGCAAGAAGCGACCCTTCTCATCAACTAAACATTCCGGCGCGATATAGCCTAGCGCCTTGACGACAGTCTCGTGGAACAGCATCGCCGGCGTGCCGCCGCAGTGCTGCGAGATGACAGGCTGCGTGCAGTCGATGAAGTCGTTCAGAGAAGTGCACTTCTGTTGCTGGCGGAGTTTGAAGGAGGACTTGGCTTTGGCCGCTTTGTAGATGGCGGCGTCGACGTTTTCGCGACAAATCAGGAGGCGACCATGGCCGACCATGACATTGTGGAGACAGTCAAAATTGGCGAAGAACTCTGGACGACTTTCGAGACAAGGGTAGCTGTACATGGTCATGATGTAGGTGAGATCGCTGTGCTGGCCCCGACATCGGGACATGCGTTGCTGACCGATGCATCTCGGCAGCTTCTCCATGACGTTACAGAAGTCGGATAGCTGCTGTCGATCAAAAGTGAACCAGGGATAGACGGCGGAACTCGTGTCGGGCATGGCGCGTCTCAGCGATCCCTGCAGCTGCACCAGTTGTTTCACACACTGGCCGATCACTTGAACGTCGCCCATTCGACAGCGCTCGACTGAGCCGGGTATTGGCCGATCTAAATATGCCACGATCAGCTCAACTGCACAATATTCGTTTGGCTCAGCGCGCTACGAGCTGATGACAAGACGGCCTATTTGCCGTCTCGCGTTTTAAGAAGCGGAAATAAAGTATTTTCGCGCGGCACGATTTATTGCGTTATTTTACAAATCGACCTTTTTTGTCCCCAATGCGACATAATTGTATTCGACATTTTGACTGCTCAACCGAAGTCTGTTTCGTCACTCAAAAGAACAACTTTTGGTTTTTGCTCTGCAATCGATCTTGAACACAACGGCCCACAAACTATGCGAGCACTTTCAACAGCTGTAGATAATCGAACTTTATGGACACAACATTAATGTACCAGTTAAATAATTCTGGCAGATTTAGCGTGAAACTGTCAATATGCTCAGATCCTATATATTATGTTCTTGCCGTAATGGATATAAATCTGGCCAAACTTTTTTCACCAGCGTCTTTGCTACATTTATGCCCTATACTTTACCTAGCAAGAATGTCTCAATGTTGTTGTTCTTGTCGAGAATAGAATAAAGAGGCGATTCGCACAAGCACGTCATGCATCCGTCCATCTTCTGAACTCTCCGACATTGTCGCCGGTCGGAGCTCGGACATACGATTACTGGACAACGGCGACCGAGTGGACAGATGCAACGCGGACAACCGGCGTGGTCCAAGCCGACGCTGCAGTCAACTGCACACGACACTGCCGGGCAGTTATCTGCAATTTTCAATTATTAAGACCGCATTTATGCTCCGATTTGGCCGTGCAGTGCGGTTCCCTGAACAATTACCAAAAATATTCCATCTTGATAATTGTGCATACCAAACTGCATCGAATCCCCGCAAGAAGCATACATATCCCGCATTATGGTGAGCATATAAAGAGAGAGAAATCGTACCTATGCGATAGAGGAGATCAGTTTGAGCGAGGGCTGCAGGAATGAGCAGAAGAATAGCGGAGACGGTTTGAAAACGAACACCATGCATGGCGACAACAATTATCNAGGCGAAAGAGGAGATCAGTTTGAGCGAGGGCTGCAGGAATGAGCAGAAGAATAGCGGAGACGGTTTGAAAACGAACACCATGCATGGCGACAACAATTATCAAATGGAGCGAGAGGGTGAAAAGGAAAGTTGTTAGTAGGGCCGATCAGTGCAGATCGGTATGCGTCCGGTCTTGACCGTCGGCGACGCAAAAAACGTGCCCGTCGGGGGAGTCGACGGCACGTCGCGCTGCGGCGGCGCAGTCCGTTGGGATAATCGGCGATTCGAAGACGACAATGTCTGTTCCGTCGACTGACCGGAACCTGCGCCCGGTCTTCAGCTCGGCGATGTTCGCGGACGAGCGCACGTGCCCAGTCACTTTCAACGTTACCAGTCCGTTTGACCGCATTTTCGTCCATCTCGCGCCATGGATTTGACACGCTCTTCATGTCCGCCCACCCCCTATATCTTCTTCGCAATCCGCCGCCGATCGCTCAAAATTACACACCCAATTGCACCGACATTACTCCCAATGAACGCACATTCGTGTTGATGTTCACGCGGAATCGTTCGCAACGATTCAACGCCAATCCGTCGCGGCAATACTCTCAATACAATTGGTACAGTGTGCGGCAGTTTATTTCACAAACGCTATCGAGGGATCAATCTAACACAGTTTCAGTGCACAGACAATGTTTTTAGGGGCGGAACCACAACAAGGAGGTGCGAGAAAGAATAACAATTGGGATTTTAGTCGAGTCGATAGACGAGCAAGTTCTCTTCGCCGCCGACGAAGCGGAGAGCGAAGAGGCGGCCATCGACGGTTGGATCGCTGAACGCGCAATGAGTGCGCGAGACGGGATAACCAGCAATTAGATTGCAGCGGGCGCAATCGAGAAGACGACTCGCTATGCCTCGCTTCCGATAGGCCCAATGCACCCACAGACGATTTACTCCTATCAGTGTCGCATTTTCTACCTCCTGCAAATTTGTATAGTGAAATTTTTCAATTTTTTGACAATCGTGCAAGTTTAAGGCCAACTGCATTCATTTCTACTCGTGGCGTGATCTATAAATCGTCGTTACTTGCGCAATTAATGCTCCTTCCCTATGCGATCGCTTTTGACTGCTGTTAACTTACTACTCAATGGTATTTCATCTGTAACCAACAAAAATTTGCGATGCATTTCCCGCGACTACGGATAATTAGTGCGCTCGTTTTAGTTGATCAAATAGAAACTGCTGTTCTTCTTGAGCTTTGACCAAGCATACACGGTTGCAGGTAGTAAAGGTGCAGAGTGAAACAGTCACATTGGGGATTGCTTTGATCGCGCTATTAGAGTAGAATAAAGCGTTTCTTTCAAAGCTGTTCATCATTGGCGATGATTGAAGATTATCTTTAAGAATAAAGTATTCGATAGGTGACAGGTATATGCGCTTGAAAGGGCGTATAAAACGATGTCAACCTTGGTCATGTCAGCTTTGGAGGCGGTCGATATGGGTTCAACAATCACCATGCCAGCAATCTTTGGTTGATGTTCATCGGTAAGAAAGATGAAAGCTTGTCGGTCAGAGCGCCAAAGGGGGAGATTGGCGGAGAAGCCCAAAGCGGGATTGATGTCGTCCACCACGAGAGCTTCGAATCGAGTGAGAACCACGGGCGGTGATTCTTCTGACAACTGATAGATGTGACCATCCGAGAACTCCTATAGCGTTGACCTTTTTTCTCTCGTTCCATTTCACAAAAACACCCCCACCTGCACTGCACACAATCGTCGGCGCCATTCTCTCGCGGTCCTCGCATCTAGCGTGTTCCAATCTGTCAGACGTTGGCGGTCGTGGTGCTTCGAATGTGCGTCCACGTCCGATGGCAATGATACCGAATATACCATGCCGCACTAAAATGCGCAATATTATTGTAAAAAACGTTGCTTATGGCTCACTAAAGAAGTTAACGGGATTGTTTTCGCTTATAAGAAGTAAGTAAAAGATAGACGAAGCTAAAATTAATACAGGAATGAAAGAAAATATATAACATAAGCTAGATAATAATAGATAATAAACGCAATAAAAGCAAAAACAATGAAACCAGATATTTGGACATGGGCGAAATGCGTTCTATTAGAGAGCATCGAAAACTATCATTGACATACTTCGCGACATTGGGTGTGTCCGAATAGTTTTTGACCAGCATCGATGACCTGCTGCTTCGGATCCTCGTCGTCCAAACGTCTTTTTCTAGTTGTTATCACCGTCTCCTGGACGCCTGATTTTCCCGATGAGCAAGAAGGTCGCATCGCAGAAGAAATCGAAGCCAGGTTGGCCGCCGGTTTCATCGGTCTTCTCTCACTCGGCGATGCAAAGAAATCCGTCAATCGCGATTGCGGCATTTCTGCTCAGCTGCAATTTGCCTTCAACACTTCGCTTCAACACTGTTCCAACCGGAAACAGACGGAAAACCTCTTATTCACTCCAACGTCGAAGCCTTTTTCGCGCGCAAAATCGCTCTTTCCCTGACTATCTTGTTTGGCGCGTTTACAGTAACTCTTATACTTTCTTGTCGTTTATTACGGAGGGTGTAAAAACCGCGCGACATTCGGCGTAAAACGAGTGAGTGATGATGCGACAATAACGTGAATGATCGCTCGCTGCGCCGGCATGCGATCATTTTCTTGGCGAACGCCTGCGATAGATTGGATTCCTCTTTCGCCGTTCAGTCGTACTGCGGCTATATTAAAAACGGGGCACAGGACGCGCTCAGAAACGCAATATCTGTGCTCGTTTCGCAATAGTCGCTGGCGTTCTTTATATATCGGTCGAGATGAGCGAGCGCGCCAGTCTGCGACAACGTCGACTGCTAGCAATTTCCTTAATCTTAGGGCAGGAGGAAGATAAAGCCGACCAAATTCGTATCATTAGGAGCCTCCTTTTCGAGACTTGCGCCAACCAGAAGTTAATCGTTCTCAGCGTTGTTTGTATTATTGCTTTGAAGCCTTACGAAACACGAAATGGCGGCGGCTTTGCGTTGCTTGTTCAGCGCATCATTTAAATGATTAGCGCGTATATTGAATTTCCTCTGCTGGCGGGATCAATCAGGTGGAGTGGCGCTTCATCGAACAGTCGCGGTTGGAATTCGATCTTCGATGCGCGGGTGCTGTGTGTGTGCGTATGTGTGCGTGTGTATTTGTAGCTGGTTGTTGGTTGCAGATAGTTGCGTCGGGAAATGGGAGATGACAGTGTATTATGGCGCGAATGCGTCCAGTGGATGGTGGATTGCAAGGTATTGGACCGTCAGCATAGGGCGACTTGGCCGAGCGCCGAACTGGTCGACTTTGCGCAGCATCTGCGTGACGGCGTGCTCCTCTGTCAGCTGGCGAACAGACTCGTCAAGGGCTGCATTGACAATCGCGAGCTCTCTCTTCGACCACAATTATCTCAAGTTCGTTCATGCCTTATTTGTCCCTCCTTCTCCTGCTCATATAGGCAGATACTCCAACGCCTTTCTTCACATCTAGTCGTTTAGCTCTCTGAAAGTTCATACACCGCCTCGCATCCTTATTCGTCACTTTTTGAATTTAAACGTCGTCAGTTTTACATTTCGATGCGGACTCACGGCTGATCAAATCGATTGTAAGGATGTGAAATTGAATGTAAAAGTGGCGAAATGTGATGCGAGACCGTGTAAGTGAAACACCACAGGGTTGCCACTTACGTTGCGAGTTCAAATTACCGCAACAATAGAGTGAGAACAGAGAATAAAATTAGAATATAAAACACTGCATTTTACAGAATGACCAATCACGTAAAAGGTAGATAATTGGCGCAAGTTGACCAAGAGAGCGATTGGGTAATGAATATGTGGTGTGGTTAGATGGGGAGTTAAATACAGCTGGAGGCGTGACTAGTGTAATTCGTGTACCCTCGAATGCGTACAATAGAAGGACGCAAAGTGCAAAATGGAAAATAGAAAGAGTGCGTATGAATAGGGTATGGGTTGTCTGCAGTGGCGGTGATGTAGAACGGGGAGCGAGCGTAAACGGGGAGCGAGAACGGGGGGGGGGGGGGGGGGCGGGCGTCAGTCGCCTGTTTGCGCTACTCATAGACCGGGGGCCGGCGCGCAAGAAGCCGGGCCGAACGGGTCGGAATCGATTGNGGGGGGGGGGGGGGGGGGGGGGGGGGGGGGGGGGGGGGGGGGGGGGGGGGGGGGGGGGGGGGGGGGGGGGGGGGGGGGGGGGGGGGGGGGGGGGGGCGGAGGGTCAGTCGACTGTTTGCGCTACTCATAGACCGGCGGCCGGCGCGCAAGAAGCCGAGCCGAACGTGTCGGAATCGATTGGACAATTGGCGGCAAACTGGTCAGGGCAATTGCGCCAATGGCCGACTGGGAGGCGCCCTTCACCGACCGATCACGAAGGACTGTTGGTTGTGGACTCTTTACAGTCTTTTGCGCTCTAACGATGGACGCCGTGCCCCCATCGCCTGACGTCAATGCCGCTTTTCTTTTCCTCTTCTCGGCGCCCCTCAACTACCTGACCAGTGGGTGTTGTTGGCTTGTTCGCCATCGCTTTCACCCTGGCCCTCGCCCTATGTTCAATGCAGTCAGACTGCGACGAATTACTTTTGCAGTTTCTTTGCCTCAAGAACATTTGTCTCTTCCTCGGCGCTTGTCAGTCCACCTTCAATATTCCCCAGAAGGACCTGTTCGAAGCCTGGGAGCTGTACAAAGTGAGCGACTTTGGCAAAGTTTTAAACACTTTGTCCAAACTCTCCAAGTCCGAAGCGGCCTTGCGTACGGGCATCACGTGAGTTTTTTGTATGTTGCTTTTTTTAGCTTATGTGGCACAAATGTTTAACGGGGAACTGCGGTTACTCCAAGCTGAAAATAATTTACTGTACAGTTTTTAATTACGTATGACAAGCTGCTAAGCTTTAAATTTACTACAACATAAACAGATATGATTCACAGTCACATTGTCATAGGTAGCTGAAAAAATTTACGATACATTCCTTTCAGCTAGAGGTGACCAAAGTTCTCCTTTAAAGAGATGTATTTAAAACCTGTCATATTATTGAGTCAACAAAGGTGAGGTAGCTGCCGGCCTCATTGTACTGCGACCGCGTCTGAGCGCCCCTGCAAACCCTTTTAGGCTTATGCAAGCATACGGCCCCCTCTTTCCCACTCCCACATCTCGGGACTTCCCCATACGGCTTGCCATTCTCCTGTTTCGCCATATTACTGAAAATTTCCCTCATAATTGTTCACATCCTTCCTTAACTTCCAGCTATTCAATCTGTAAATATTGTTAGTTATCATGGAATGGGCGAAATTAAAATATTTACTAACTTTTCAGTGGCTTCCCTGCTCATTCGGCCATTTCGCCGACCGTCGAATACTATAACGACGAGATCTATCGGAATTTGGAGGAGGAGGCGGGGAAGAAGGAACTGGAGGAGAACATCTACGATGACGATGATGACGAAGGCGGACGCATCTATGACAGTCTCATTGTGCGCCATCCTCGTGGTGTACCGACCCAGGCCACTCCAATTTCCAAGGTAGTGCTGTTTCTTTGACTCAATCTGTTGTCTTTGGAAGCATAAGTATACTCTCCTCCACGCCGAAACGGCGCGTGGAATTAGATTCTTTAGCTTGCAGCGATATATCAGTAATATTTAAGCGGGCTGCACGAGTATGCTGTAGTATTGTTTTATATGGAACTTGCTAATGATTGACTTTCTCGCCCCACACCCAAACAAGCAAAGAAATTGTTTAAATGCTCGATTTCTGCGAGGAGGACGGTACGAGTGTAGCTCGCACGAAGAATATGGCTACTCATCGTATGATTCATAGATGCACTGAAATTGCTTGTCACTCGCGGCAGAAGAATTTATGCACCCTTAACGTAACTGTTTCAGGGGCAGCCATTTGTGCCTACGGACACGCGTGGACACTGCATCAAAGAGCTGCAGGATACGGAGCTGAACTATGTTGAGGCTCTGAAGATGATTCAGAACAAGTTTTACGCTCCGTTGAAAGAAGTATTGACGGCTGAAGACCACGAGACCATATTCATCAACATTCTTGTAAGAGTCGGAGGTCCTATTGATAATGCTTCCGGTGACCGTAAGGAAGTTGCCGGCCGACACAAAGGCTACTCCCTTACCCAGCATTGGATGCCTTATCAATATGCCCCCTGGTGCGCGCCGGTCTTAACGACAAGCACTAGTACAATATATTGAGCATCTACTGTATATCGTCGAACAAAATTCAGCTCCTTGCCTTAATCTGGCGTCTGTGTGTATGGAATATTTCATGGGGAGCTAAATATATTGTACTGGTGTTAGGCGCTTGAGTCTCAACGGACACCCACCGATTTTGCTTTATTTAGGAACTCTCCCAAGTTCACACCTCTTTCAACCTCGAGTTGTCGAGGGCGGTGCGCGTTTCCGCCGGTCTCGCGACGCCAGCCGAAGCCAGCACAGCCATGCGCATCGGCGAGGTGTTCGTGCGCTGGAAGAACAAATTCGTCGCCTACTCGAGATACTGCGCCCAGCTTCCCGCTTCCCGGGCGCTTATAGAACGCTACGAGAATGAGAACAAAGAAATCAAGCAGAAAATTGCTGTACGCATACATTTTCTCCCTCTGTTCACTTATTTATCGCTTTCTAATTATACTCGTAATTTTTCAGTCAGCTAGATAGTATCTTAGATCGATTCAGATAGACTGCTTCGAAAAGATGGATAGTGCAGCTCTATATCAATCTATACACATTAGAGCCACCAAAGGTTTATAATTCTAGTTTAAAAATGGTGTTTTACAACGAAAAGCGAGCGAATCTTTGCCGACTACGGCATTTAGATCGATTCCTTATTACGGATCGATTATCCTACCTTTTTCATTAATTTAATACAAATTAAATACAAATATAGTGTAGGCAAAGCGTAAGATTATAGATAATCTATTGTAAAACTACCAAAAAACGATTGCGCAGAAATAATTCTTTTACTTCAGGATTGCGGCTACGAAGCGAACCATAATCAGTTTCGGCTGCAAGACTTGCTCAGCGTTCCAATGCAGCGCGTTCTCAAATACCACATTCTTTTGAATGTACGTTCTCTGTTGTTTCACACTTTGGCTGTATCTCGACCAATTCTCTCTCACTTTAGGAGCTGATCAAACTGACGCCGCTTGAGCACCCTGACAGGCCGTCCTTAGACTTGGCTAAAGAAGCCATGATGGACATCAATTCGTACATTAACGAAGTTAAACGCGACAGCGAGACGAAACAAATCATCAAAGATATTCAGAACAGTATTCTCGACTTGGAAATGGTGCGGATAGACATTATCAGTTTTTCAGTGTTCTCAAAGTGTGCGAACATTAATAAGAAACAAGCAAGTAACCGAACAGAATGTTTAAGATTATTTTATTTCACGATTAATGCTCGAAAGTTCTCGCTCTAATTGTTCAGACTTTCAACCTGGTTGTTCCAAGCACGCCTTCCTTCCATCATCGCAATCTTTCGCTCTCCTCAACCATCTCGAAGGAATTTATAGCTAAACTCGTTTTAGCCAGAAAACACTAGTCTCACCGACTATGGACGATTGCTGAAGGACGGTGAAATAAAAATCGCAGACCACGGTCAAAGAGACGGACATAAAGTTAAGAGCCGATATGTATTCATCTTCGACAAAGTGATGCTGATATGCAAGAACGCTCGCGGTCGCGTAAGTCACATTTGCTTTGATTGATAATTATCGCTCGCGTGTATTGATTTTCTTATATTGTTTTGATATCGCAGAATAATGTGATGGGGCTAATTTTATAAAATTAATGTAAAATGTAGATTTTTAGTTGCATTTACGTTAGTATTGTGAAATTGGCCCCCTGCTATGATTTTTGTTTTCAGAGTAATCAATATACTTACAAGAGCGCCCAAGTGATTAGCGAATACAAGATCGAACATGCCGAATCGGAGAGCACTAAATTCGACACCATTCGTTCGATGGGTCGCAAAGTACGTCGCTTATGAAACTTATTACTCAATGGATTGTTTGAACAATTATTTACAGTGGCTCTTCTCCTGGATGCTGGTGCACACCGGCGCCGCCAACGTAATCCAGATGTACGCCAAGTCGATGGACCAGAAAGTGGCTTGGATGCAGGCGTTGCAAAGCGCTAAGTAAGACGATTTTGGCTTTAATGCTCGAAAGTTACAGCGATAACGTTCTGTATTTTAGTGATAACGTCCGGCCTCGCGCCGCTGAAAGCACGGGACACGACCTGCGCTTTTACACCTTTATCGATGCGACGGAATGTTCCCACTGCCAGAAACTTCTCGCTGGCCTCTTCTATCAGGGATATCGTTGCGAATGTTAGTGACATTTTTACATACACATGCACATCTAGACAAACACGCTTTCGTTCTGAGACCGATTTCATAAAAACTGATGTAAAATGTAGAAAGATTATTACATTTTCATGAAATTGGTCCCTGAACATCTAAGCAGACCCCTCTTGGTTCGCACGACAGTTGCGCTGCTCTGAACATTTAGTCCCATTTTCACTATGCGCAATCAATTCTTCTTAGTGGAAATTTTTTTAACCCTTCAATAGGGGATCGGCACATTTTGACAAGTATTAGGAATACACCATTATAAACGATTTTTGCTTGTACGAATCATAGGGGCCGGCGAAAATCTAACTGCTTTTGACAGATTATTATAAAAAGCGATAGTGCTGTAAGCGATTTCAACTGTAATTGTACGATTTGACGCCGACGCGCATGCATGCCGCAAAGAGTATGTACATTGTACTTTCTATGGTTTTACAGTATGTGAATGCAATTTTCACAAGCGCTGCATCGAACCTGCCGGTAGGTGTAGAGGCCGGCCTCCACCAATCATGAAATCCAAGCTCAGTACCAGCAGTCTCACTCCCTCCGTTACCGGTTTGTTTCGATTCACATTGATCGCCTAGGAATTCATTGCATTCATCATGCGGTTTCAGTTTCCGTTGGCGATAGAGTGCGCGCCGTTCACAATTTCAACAGCGTTGACCAGAGCTGCCTATCGTTCGATATAAATGATTTGATCGAGGTTCTGGAAATTGGTCATGATGGTTGGTGGAAGGTACGTCGATTGCTCGCCGACTTTAGCGTCGCGAATGGCGGAATTTCTTTAGGGACGCGTGGTGGAAGGCCGAGCTCGCGACCGTGTCGGCTATTTCAAGGGCGAATACGTGTGCAAGAACAGGGTACGCTTAGACTGAAAAAAGACAAAACGACGCTTGTTTCTCGTTGCAGTTTTCAAGTTTTGGCGCGCCGAATCGTCGAAGTTTTTCTGGAACTACGTGGAACGGTGGTGGCATGATGGATTCGCCAACTGTGCAGCTGCCGATGGGTCGGACAGTCTCGACAGACAGTTCAACTCGCGATTCCCCTCGGCGCACTCCTTCGATGGTGTCGGCGAGTTCATTTGTCTCGCCGAGTTCGTCGAACGGCCACGAGTACGTCAACACGGACGTGAAGGAACAGCCGTGGTTCTTGGAGAATATCGACCGCCCAGCGGCCGAGAAACAACTCGCCGGACTACCCGACGGCACCTTCCTCGTTCGCTACAGCGCTGCTCAAGCCCGTTTCGCTCTTAGCATCAGGTTGGCATTTTGTTGTTTCGTCGCCTTTAGAATAGTATAGCCCGCCCTCACATCCTCCCGACTGATTAACTATTTCACCGCTAGTGATGCTTTTCGCGGATTATCCCACCTTCTCATTGCGTCTAGTGTCAGCAAGTGCGCTAGTAAGTATTAATATGTTCGTAGCGTGTTTTTATGCGGAATCCGCGTGATGCATCAAATTGCTGCCGTGGTGTTCAAATCGCTGTCGGTATTGATTTTTTTCACAGGGCCCATGGGATGGTCAGTCTTTCGGTTATTGGCTATTTGGCACTACTGTAAATTTAATTTCATTCCGATTTTGCCATTTCATTACTCGGTCACATTTTCATGTATATCTTTAGCAAGTTTGTAGTTATTTGGTTGAACGGTTGTTATTCCTGTAACTTATAACATGTCATGGTTGTGTTTTTCAGCTACGAAAAGGAAGTGAAGCACGTCAAAGTGGAATATGGCGATCAAGGCTTCTGGTTGGACGAAACTTTAATGTTTCCAACCATTGTGGTACGAATAAAACGTTAGTCAGATCGCGGGGAACGATGTGTCATTTTTTCCGGCTGTTATAGCTTTGTTTGATTGTGGGCGTGTTTAAAAAAAATCGAAAAGACTTTATTACACCCGAAATTTTACATATGGCTCACTATCCTCGTCAGTTTCTAAGCCTTAGTCTAAAGAGGAGGATAGGAAACACCCCTTCATTGCAGAATACATCGCTCCTCACGATCCGATTACTGATGCCTGGTTGCGCCTTTCTAACAGTAACTAATGTGATTAACAGGATATGATCAAGTACTACCAGGAGCACAATATGCAAGAAAGTTTTACGTCGTTGAACACAACGCTGAAGATCGCTTATGGCGAATATCCAACGACCGTTGCTATTCACGAATTTGTGGCGTCCGATGACAAAATGGTCTCGTTGGCGATCGGCGATGAAGTGTTAGTCATCGACACGCAAGGGGAGCAGCGGGGATGGTGGAAGGGGAAAGTGAACGGAAGGGTACGCACCGCTTTACTCTCATTCTAATTTCACATTGCATCAATCGCTCTTACTTTCAGATCGGCTATTTTCCCTTGTCTTACGTCAATGAGATTAAACCAGCTTCGACGAATTCGCCTGTTCGCTGACACGACCGGCTGTGAAATGAATCGTTTTACTTGTCGTTGTACAAATATGAGCTTCTGATTTTATCCTGAACGCTAGAGCTACTTAGCTATGATTGCCGATATACGAGCGCACCTAACTTGTCAAGTCAGCTGTTGGTATTTTTAATGCATATTTGGGGGAAAACGGTGGTGTGGGGACGCCTGTCAGAATTCACAATCTGTCTCAGGAATAGGCCGTTAGTATTGCAGTCGCGGGGGAAAATAAATGGTGGCGAACTTTTTTGCACGTCTGTCATTGTTGTATGAAGGGGGAGTGGATTATTCAACGGCGGCAGAATTGCTGGATGTCACACACTAATACAGGGTCTGAGTCTGAGGCGTTCCCACCGCACGCCGTCGCCGCATTTTTGCTGCTTTCTCATAGCTACAGTTGTAACCGAATACCGTCCGTCTTAGTTTCACTTTTTTTCGATTCGCTTTTGGCTGCAACTTTTCATATTGATCGTCATTACCAGCCGAGCGTCTGTTGAACGAGTCGACTTATTACACAAGTGCATCGTTTTTGTATTGTCTTATGCATATTTACATATCTGTTACCTGCTGCCATAGCCTTTATTCTCGCGCGGTGTACCAATTGCGCCGTCTTCCAGTTCCAATTCGAGGTGCCTACGAAATCTGATTGCTTTGGACGGAGTAGTCGATTCGCCCCGTCGCAACATTTGCTTGTTGTCGATCGGCCGTTTCGCCGCATGCTTTCGTCACGCAAAATGTGTCTTTATATTCTGGGACGTTTCGTCGTCGCCGTCCTGTTCTTGAAATTGTGTTTGCTGATTTTAAGCATGTGATATATCCATCAGTCTGGAACTCTTTATCGCTTTTTTGCGAAATAAATATATCGTGCGCTTTTTCGTGGCTTGATATCTTGTGGCAGCTATGGTCAGGAGACCAGTTGGGTGAACGGCTCATTATCGCGATCGAATGGGATGATTTTGTGTTATAATTCTGAATGAAAGGTGCAAGCGAAAGAAAAAAATGGGGACTAAAGACGAGCTCGAGCATAGTTTCATCGAATCGGGCGAGAAGGCGCGTCTGAAGGAGCTGCTCTCGCAAAGGCTCAAGGAAAGCGGCTGGCTGACGGAAGTGCAGAGCAAATGCCGCGCCATCATAAAAGAGAAGGTGCGAACCGTATTTCACACTTATACCTGCGGTCCGGTGTATTCTAGCTAAATGACAAAAATGCACGAAATGACCAAGCGACCGTGACCATTTAATGATCGGCTGTGACGCAAATTTTATGTTGTTGCGGCGGAATGTGTGAAAATTGCTATTAAAGCGAGTCTTTGCAGGGTATCGAGAATGTGACGAGCGAGGATCTGATCGCCGAAGTGACGCCTCACGCGCGCAAGGCCGTCCCCGAATCTGTTAAGCGCGAACTTCTCCAGCACATTCGCTCCTTTCTTCAGCAACAAACTGGACTATCTGATCTCTGACCATTGTTGTTAATGCTGTGTTTCATATTTTTCGCTTTTATCTTGCTGTTGAGTAAGGTGTGATCGACGTTTCATTGTTGTAACGCAGGAACGCACAAAAATCTTTTCTACATTCCAAATAGCCAACTTTCTGCACGCGAAGCACGTATCCAGCCCAAGTGACAGTACAAATCGATCGATGGAGCGTGTTAAAGCTGGCAAGACGACCACACAAGGAACACTCGCGTTCACGACAGTAATCAAAACGTCGCTGAGCACCCGTTGACTAGGACTGTGGCTAAGTACGGCACGGCTGCTTGTTGAAGCAGTATCGCACTTGGCGGAAACTGCCCAAGCAAAGCGTCTGGTAACAGTATCTGCGACGGACCTGCACCCCGCGTCCGCAAGGTCGAGAACACTTACTCCACGAGCCCCACTCGGACCAATCCGATGAGACTCCCTCCAACGGGACTTTCGCCGCCGCTAAAATCACCGGCGAATAAGATAACAACAACTACGACAAGGTCGCTAAGAAAAGACAGGGTGAGGAAGCGACAACATCGAGCTACGATGGTAAATCAGCAGATGATCGTCGGTACGCAGGTTCGCTGGTCCACGTATGATCCCGCGCAAGGCGGCTGCGCTAGACAACGTCGATATCGGTGCTGTCGACTAGTTCGACACGAACAAGGACGCCACGTGCCCCAAGAACTCCATACACTCGTGTCCACAGCCACAGCTGCATGCAAAACATATATCGTGCAGGGGTGCGAGTGAACATGCACAAATGAAAATTCTTACCGTCTAGCTGACACGGTATATTGTTGCACGAACGTGTCACTGACGAGGTTCCCGTACACGAGTCACTAACCGAACTGCAGCCGCGCGTCCGACGTTGCAGGCCGCTGTCGCAGCTTCTTGTACAGCTGAAACACCACATCATAGGGTCGAGAGCAATTACCTCCACTCCCACCTGCTCCAGCTCGACCACGGCAACCAACTGGCTACATCGACTACCGGCGCAATATTGGGAGAAATATTGGGGCAGGGAATATTGTTGCACGAGTCGAATTCGATGCTCGAGCCATAGCAAATTCCGCCGCCGACGCATCGACGTCGTCGCAAGCGCGTGCCGCCTACGCACGAAACGGTGCACTCCGACCATTCCTGCCAGGCCGACCATTGCGCTGCAAAAATTGAAATTGTATTTATAAACGGCAAGAAACTTGTTGCATTAAAGAAACTGACTATCGACGCTTCTGCTGCACGGATTCTGCTGGCACTGACGAGTCTCGACGCTCTGGCCCGCGCAGATCGGTGTTTGACAATCGCGGCGACGCACTTGCACGCCGCCGTCGCACGATCGCGAGCACACCGACCAGCTTCCCCATTCCGTCCAGAGGTTGACCGGCTGGACACATTCGGCTCGAATGCACGGCTGCACTTGACGATATTCGTTGCCGCAGTCGCCGCCTGAGATAGAGAATGAGAGATGGTAGGTGAGAAGTAGTTGGCATCAGTTGTCGTACCTCTGCAGGCGCGTTGCCGCACCTGCTTGCCGGTGCCGCAGGACGCATCACACTCGGACCACTCGGTCCAAGTCGACCAATCAGATAATATTGGAACGGCCTGCGCGCACGGCGCTTCGCACAGTTCGCGCTGCTGTCTCGCGCCCCGACAAAGCTGCTGCGAGCACACTCGAGACCGCACACGGATCCCCCGCCCGCAGTCGCTCGAGCAGTCGCCCCACTCTCGCCAAGCTCCCCAGTTGCCTGAATAAGGATTGCGTGAAAAGAACACAGATAAAAGGGAACACTCGTGCCGAATCGTGCTTGAATCGATCCGGGATCGGGTTGCACCCAGATTGGCGCGACGCCGCGGTTCACATCTGGCGCCGCTGCGCTCGGGCAGTCGGCGGAACTTTCGACGACCGCCGTTCCGTCGCAAGCCATTTGCTACAATATTCTTCGTTGGGACTGCGCTATTATCAGCTATCTCTTACTCGACATTCCCCTTTGACGCAGAAACTGTCCGTTCCGCACGGAGTCCCGTCGGGAAAATTGCCGACCGTTCGAATGAAATTGTTCAGCTGCATGTGGCACCAAATCTTGCACGGCGCTTGCTCGTATTGAAAGCCGCGACCGGACAGTTGCAAGTCCGGAGTTTCACCGCCCGACCGCAACTGTTGACACGTGCGTGAAGCGTACTGGTCGGGAGACGGACCGGAACAGCGCTGCAAGCAATATGAGTTGTTCGGTTGGAAACTGCAACACGCTTTTACCTCAGTCTGGCAAATGATTGCTCGTACAGCAGAGCCGGGACACTTTCTTCCACCATTGTTCGGCCTGAAGAGTAAATTAGAGGTAGTAATCGCAAATTACTTTGCATATGGATTCATACGCTGGATTGTCGCAATGACGAACAGAACGTCGCAGTCGTAGTTGCCCGCCGATTGCGCAAGTGTTGCAGCCCGATCCGCAGCTAGTTGACGGTGCATCGTTCCATTCCGCCCATCCGCCCGCCACTGGCTGCACCGATCCAACCGTCCACGGCACGCACGCGCCCTCGACGCACCACTGAAATACAGTATGCTTAAGGTATAGTTTGAGACTTTCATCCGCTCCCTGTTCATCTATTGAGCTCCTTCAGAATACTTCTTTCGTTGAGAGTCACTTTTAAAGAGTACAAAAAATTAGCGCGAGTTATTTCAAACACGCATGTGAAATTAAATGTTGAAGCATTGCGTCCATTTTCGAATAAATGTTACTTTCTACTACAAACTTTTTTGAGAAAAGTATTTCATCGCTGCTCAAAATTAGATTTCAATAGGGCACGTTTTCGAGAAAATCGGGACGTACTTTTCCTACACCGCAGTACGTTCCTTCGAGCGCAGGATGCGTAGTCCTGATGATACCTTCGCCGGCGCCGCACCAAACCATTTCACAGATATCCTTAAATTTTGACGAATAAAGACCCGAACAATTGACTAAAATATTCAATATACGTACTTCCAATATTTGTCCATCGCGTAGCTCATGCTCCCAGCAGTCTCCTAAAATTTTGTCGATATAAAAGTAGGAAAAAAAGAAAGCTCGATAAAGAAGAGACCATGAAAAATGTGACATTGCTGGTTGACGGTATATTGCTGACCGGGATGTACACCAGCCACGCCGAAATCGAGAGCATTGTTGACTATAGGTTCATCTCTATTGACGTTTGTATCAAGAAGACAGTTGGGCGGACGAAGGCCAGCTCCCAGTTGTCCGACGAAACCGTTAAACTCGCGCACGCTGCACAACGACCACGCCGTCTTTCCCGTTCCAACCGACGGCGACATGATGCNACGAAGACCAGCTCCCAGTTGTCCGACGAAACCGTTAAACTCGCGCACACTGCACAACGACCACGCCGTCTTTCCCGTTCCAACCGACGGCGACATGATACAGCAGCCTATGTCGCACCCGTTGTCGCCATCATGATACATTCCTAGGCTGAAAATGTTTCGGTTTACTTGTGCATTTCAGAACATAAGTGAGGAATTTGAATAATTCGGTCAAATGCGAGTTAAAGTTATAAATGCTCAACCATGCGAGGCTATGATCGGATAGCGCGGAGCCGCGTATCAATTTTTGCCCAGCCGTTGTCTGCCTCTGTTTGATGGAGCGCGGGTACAGAAAACTAGTTGCGGCTCTTAGTTGGGTCCGATTTATGTAGTGAATTACATTGTGAATATGGATGGCTGGCTGGCTGGCCGGCCAATACGCTAGCCATTCGAAAGATAAGGATCAGAGCATGCCATTACGATAGAATACGTGGCTTCGCATTATCCTATAGGCGACATTACCTATGGCCCATCTCGTGAGTCACAACGAAGACGCTTCCGAAATCGAGTCCTTCGTTAATTGTGCAACTTCTAATTCCGCTGCACATTCCCTTAACGGGTGCGTAACCCGCGACAGACTTTAGTGAACCTCGGTAGAGATCGTATCTGCAAGGAATTCCTTTTCGTTTCATTCAATACATGCGCGATATAGAACCCTGAGAAAAGTAGCGCATGATCCCAATGTCTGGGGTCGGCGTCCAAAGCGGGATTTATTGTACTCTGATACTGACAAAATCCTTCCAACAGTCGGTCTACTTCGCCATTGTCATGGGCATCTTTTGCCAGCAGTGCCTAAAATTCGCCTTGAATATGTTATAATTATTCGCACGCTTTGCTGACCGGTGGCGTTTTCATCACTTCGTAGCGAGTGATTATTATGTTGAGTTTCGGTTCAATAGTCCGATGGCCATAGAGCAAATGAATCTGAAAACGAAAGTGGTGTTTAAAAAGATCAGTATCAGCTGGTTCTCATTAAACTTGTCACTACATTATGGATGACACGAATCGGTATTGGAGTGTGGCGGATTTGCATTATAAGCGACGCGCGAAAGAGTAACAACCAGTTTCATACAGTGCCACTAGAGAGAGAGCGTATATCGCTCGGTAATCTTCGAGATGCAAAGCGATTGCGATGAAAATCGACTGATCACACTTTTGTGAACTGCTCTCTTTTTCCGGACGATCCATATCGTCTTATCGGATATTTTGCAAGTCTGGCATTAATCCAATCGTCATCATTCAAAAATGCTCGTTAATCTATTGTTAAATTGGAGGATGGATTGGACAAAATACTGTACACTTTTTGCATTTCAAATCTTTAATGGGTAGCGTTTTGTGAGCATGAAACAACCGCCCGAACACTCGCACTGCCCTAAAGTAATGTCACTTATCGCATAGCAGCCATAAGAACGTTGTTAATCGTCAAAAGGCAATGACGAGGTGCAAAAAGTACACGGTGTTCTAGGTAGCCGTTGATCGAGTTGAAAATATTAAATGTTCTCACATTGTTCGCAGTCGCTAGAATGAACCGTTGCATTTCGGCGTCGGCATCGTTGCCATAAATCTCTCGAAAATGTGTCCACATGGCGTCGTCGGCAAAAACGCCGAGTTCAATGGTAAATGGGCCCTTATTCACGGCGAGTCGCTCTTCGTCGAACGAATGAATATTGCCAAAGCGCGAGTCCTCGGGATAGGGGTCATCGTGGGCATCTGCAATGATGGCGATCATCGAATAGAAGAGAAGACAATTTCACTGACCGAACAAGCATGGAGTGACGGTGGGCTCATCCTCAGCGTGGCTATGAGAAGGGGCAACGGAAAATACTGCAGCGCGCTTATGAATGATGTGCGCATGCCTGCCATCGAGGTTGTACTTCACTGTGTGGCGTTTCAGCACCGGGTGCAATAGATAGTGACTTCCATCTGCGGTCATTATCAGACCACGCTACAATAATGAGCTACAAGCTCATATTTGCCAATAGTTCATAGCAAAGGCCTACCGCTCTCCCGCCGCAGCCGACTAGCGCCAATGAGGTACCGTTGTGGCTCAATGAATGACCGCTATATACACAGTGCCTATCCTCGTAACCGAGCTTCATATTTGACTTGTCACCATCAGTAATCACCGAGTGAAAATCTGCAAAAAAGACTCATTCACTTCATGCAATACTCGCGGGTCGCTGCCGATACGACGTACTATCACTGAGCAAGTTAACATTTGGGCGCAGTTGAAAACGAAAGGTGTCATCTTCGAAATTGACAGTGTAATGATGACCGATGTCCGCATCGAAGCCTTTCCACGGATGATCGATCCAGTACTTGGAAACTAAATATTGTCAGTTAAAAGGTGCACAGCTGCAAAAGTGCACACCGCGAAATACTACTCACCGTGCTCCTTTCTTTTTACGCCGAATATATGATGAAGTTCACGTTCAGACAGGTCATGATGATAGGCGGAGACAATCTAAAATGACGATGACGAGAGAAAGTGAGAAGGATGCTTACGGGCGCGATTAGTGGCAGTAAGAAGACGAGCAGAATCATGTCACCGGATGATTGACGACCGAAGCGACATCTTCCGTCAGTAAAGATAATAGACAACTGTTCGAACAAGAGCGAAACAATGAAGCGAGCGCTCGGCGGGTTCTTCTGGAATCGGCGTTTTTCGTCGACCGGACCAGACTCGTGGCCAGTCAGTCATGCCCCAGATCGGCCGACAGGTTTGCCCTGAGGACCGGTCGACGGACGAGACAACTGGGGGCAAACGGTCGTCGACGCCCGAGGCGTTAATCGTCAGTCTGACGAAGAGGAGGGCGCCGAAGGGCGACGGCCCACCAGCCGAATCATCGAGCGTTTCCGACGGATGCTCAGTGAGGGAAGAGGAGGGCGCGGGCGGCGCTGCGGTCGCTCCCTCCGCTGTCAATTGCTGCCTGTCCAGCGCCGCAGTCACAAACGCCATTTCCATAACCCACTGACATCAGATCATGTCATTGTCGACTTGGGCCATCGACAGTCGCCGACCAAACCGTCGCGAAAGCGAAAATTGGGACGGTGCGAGGCGCAAGTACGCGCGACGGCGCTTCTTGCGACGGTAGCGCGCCGGGTTGATCGCGCTCAACTCGCCGGCCGCGCCGCATTGTTGACACCGTTTCCACCTCGTGGGTCAACCGCATGCTTTCAAACGAACTGACATGCAAACAAATGGTGCAGTCGCTCGGCCGTAAATCGCGATTTTATTTTTCTCGAATAGGGATTGTGCGTAGGATTACGTATCACCGTCGAATCTCATGAAATATCGCAACGACGATCACACATGAAACTAAACAGCAAAAACTGCAAATTTCTTGTACTCTCGGAGCGA
>NIUQ01002689.1:0-20930 GCA_002796945.1 Plectus sambesii
GTGCCGAAAACTGGCTAGTCTACATATCAATGGATCGGGTGCTGACGTCAATTTCCCGCTAAAGATCAGCCTGCCAGCTTTGAACAATGAATATAACAAGGGTTCATTTAAGGTGAATGTGTGTTTTTTGCTGAACGCCTGCTTGACTGCACTTATGTAGTATGCGGAACGCGGAATTAACGATATCATTAATCGACGGGGATGTATTTTTGCCAAATCATGAAACCTCGCATTCAGAAGGACACGAAATTAGAAATTAATGATGTCAAATAAAGATATCAGAAATTATCACTGATGTCAACAATAACACTTCCTGGTGCTGTGGTATTCAATCCGTCCCTCTGTTACTGGCGAAGACATTTCGAGGATAATTGCAGGTCACTCTGACAGATTTCAACTTCTTCAACACCGATAATAAAAACGAAGTTCCCATGGCGTCGATTGAATGCGATGGAAAAATCGACGTCCGTCTTCACGAGTGTAACTTCGACGCCCGACGCTTGCTAGCTACCGTCAACTCAATCAACAAGAAGCAGCGATTGGTCAACTTAAGCATTGACTTGGGTTCGGAGACGGTGGAGAAGTTGGCAAAGTTAAATGATTCCGAGTTGGAACCATCAAAGTGGCAGGGCACATTGTTCATTGAGGTTTGAGTTTTTTCAGTTCTTTTTTGATGATAAGGTTGCTAAAGAATGATCATGATCCCATAATAGTTTTCCTCCAGAATAGGCAGTAACGGGAAACGGCTGGCGCCTTAGGGGCGCTTGGATTGGGGGGGGGGGGAACGAACCGCACATCTCTAGTAATATCAATAGTTCACGGCATTAATTACCTGTTGTACAGCAATACCAAGTTTAAACAACAATGCACAGTTCTAATTAGCTTTGGATGGACGCAAATATTTGAATTATACATGATTAAAAGCAACATTTTTCTCTTCAAGTATGCTTTCAATATTCAAGCGTGTAAACAAGTAACCCTAACTGATAGTAAGCTCTTTACCATAAGCCGCGGAAACTTTCTGACAGCAGCTCGCGAAACACGTAGCAAGCAAGTTTTTGCAGTTGCGTTAGAGTAACTGAGTAATGCACAAAAGCTGTCAACTCCCAAAGCCTCAATCACATTCTATCAGTCGTTCTAACTCATTACTAAAACCATTAATGAATAGCAGAATAATTTTGTCCAATTTCAGCTTCTAAAAGTTAACGAAACTGTGCGCGACAAAGCGATACATCGTCTCCTGCAAATCCTCAGCGGCGTCACCGAGCTAACCATTGCCCGGCACGAATCCCTCAGTCGCCAGGACCAGAGCCTCACTCAGGCCATCAAGTTCGCCGACTTCTCTTTCTTCGCCCTGCCGCTAAAGACGTTGAAATCTATTCGCATCGCCTATGCGCACATATCAGGAGTTAACTGGGAGAAATCCCTCAGCAACAAGTTCAACAACGCGCCAAAATTGAAGTCGATCGTTCTCGAGCGCTGCACGTACGACAAGGCGACTTGGAATGGACTGATTGATCACGTGCTGAAGGCGAACTTGGCTACAGTACCCGTGTTGACGACGGCGGATGCGAAAGATGCATCGGATACGCGCGCGTTTGTTCAGCATCAATCGATCGAGCTGTTGATAAGAGGAACTATGTTTGGAAGAAGGAAATCGACTACGGAATCGGATTCGACGAGAGTGCGAGAGAAGAGCGGGAATAAGGGCGGCCACGCCGCGTAGTTACCCCCTGTCTATTCAAGGATACGTCGACGGTATGCCTCACTTTTCTGCATTGCGTTATAACACGTCATACGCGCATGCACAGTATACTGTAAAAAATCAACGTATGCGCGCGTGGCGTGTTATTACGCAATCCGGAAAGTGAGGCGTACTGCACTCGCACGTATTCGAATTACATCGCGGCTTGCGTTGTTAGAACATAGTGCAGTTATTTAATGTCTCCATTGCGCAGTATTTGTATAATCGAATACGATATGCATGTACCTGTGCGATTCAGGGGGCTTCTGGGCGCTCGGCAACTGCTGAGTTATTGACCAAAACCATTTCAACTATCTGCTCTGTCTGAAGGATCGAAGCTGTTCTCGATGGCTATCAACTATAATTAAATGATCCAAATAATTAGCTGGTCGCTCACCCAATTTAAATTCCAGGTACATGTATTAACCTCACTTATTCCATCGTACCAGTTTGCAATTGTAGCAATGTTGGTGTTGAACGTTCAAAAGTATACTTCACGTTTGAATTACTTTCGGCAAGAACTCAATTTGTGAACTACCAACGTGCTGACGGACTACGATAGAGTAAGGTAGTGCTGGAAAATTATGACTGCCCATAACATGTGTCACTCTAACCGTTCCACATTTATTTCTATACAGTCTGTGACCTTGTTTTGTACTTTCTGTATTACCTCGAGCGTGACCTGTTAGTATTCTAGGATTTAGTTATTGGAAATATATGCTCTATTGTATGTAATACTTTAAAATCTATTAGTAATAAAAATTGCTCCTTAATCATCGCAACAGCAACAGTGGCTGGAAACACACAAGGGACACAGTATACGCACTAAAAGAGAGCCCGGAGTACAACAGACTGCATCCGAGTTGCTTTCGATTTATAGAATCGTTGCAGTTCCCAACGGCATTTGATTAGTCGTGACAAACAGAAGATATGAGATGTATTTTCGGCGACGTTTATGAGAAATAAGTTCTCTGGAAACAGTGCGCCGATCTGTCAATTAGATTAGATTACATCAATTAGAAATTTCATGCATAATGGGCACTGCCATGAACACAGTTTGAAAAGGCCGTGGTGTATACGATAAAACGCGCTGTTCCAATTTAACCGTCGTTAACAGCTTTTCATTTTAAGACTATGATGTGTTCGAGTATATAGAAAATCGCATTGGCAACTACTGTAACTATTCACACTACGCAATTTATTATAACCGGCTGCCGCCTGCTGTCCGCAACATTAACGCTTCTTACGCTCAGGTACAAACGCATGAGCCCATGGATAGGAAACACAAAGGTTTCCCAACCTTAGCGATACTCAGTGCAACGCTTCAAAAGCTACTCATATGTGAACTTTACAACCCACACAGTACACGATTATGTTACCGGTCATACGACAAGAGCACTTAGATTCGACTCAAACATCATTGCCCAACTAAGTACAACGATTATCATATAGTCATAAAAACATTGCTGACATTAACAGTTATGCAAACATTGTCACCAGAAGGTTCTTTCAAAACACGACAACTGATTATGACTATCGAAATAAGGGAGCGTGTAACACAACAGCAGATCAAGCTAAGAAGATAGCGATAGTAGAAGCAAACAATGAAGTAACAGATCGAAGTTCGACGCCATTGAGCAATACCTTAAATACTGGCTCTTTACTCGTAATATAACGCCGTACAATAGTCAAAATTTTTCGATTAGCATCAGTTTCTGCAGTTTGCCTACGGTAATCAGACTGCGATAAATTTACGATCAAACTCTTTGTTGCACTTTTGAATAAATCAATCAGATAGAGGGAATAAATTTTTGTTTCTAAGAGGCTGAAAGTTATCAGATTGTCTAAAATATCAGGAAAGAAGTACATTATCATCATGCCATTTTAACTGACGCAATTGCAACAATAACTACGCCTTTAATTTTGCATTATATCCCGAACACTTGCTAGTATTCAGGCAATATTGCACGAACTGGGAAAATTTTCAAAATACTAATGCAAAGGTAAACTGTAGAAATGTAATTCCATTTCTCCGTTTTCATAACACATTTGTTCACAAGATGCGTGATGACGGTAATACAAAATTTGTGATGGCAATGCAGAAATGTAATTATATTTCCTCATTTCACCCTAACATCGGCTTTTTAAAATCATTCCTTGACGAAGTGAAGAGTCATTTTTCATTTGTCCTAGACTAGCGTGGTATCATAGACGAAGTTGAGGGCGAGTTGCAGCCGTTCGTTGATTTCCACATCGAGTGCGTCGATTGGCTGGCGGCAAGTGGGGCACTTGTAGGGGTCGGCCGTCTCTGCCGCCTTCTGGCCGCGCTCCAGACACGACAGGCACAGACCGTGACCGCATGCCAACGTCACTGGCTCTTTATACAGGTCCTACACGAAAATATACAGTATACCCTATCAATTTTTCGCACGCCAACTGGGATATGTTTAATAAAATCAATGTAAATATACAGTCGAAACCGGATAAGTGCAACCCGCTTAAGTGCAACAGTTTTGATCCATTTCTATGCCCCGAATTGTTTTTGTCCTTTGTTTTGTACATGGTCTAAAACCGCATAAGTGCAAAACCGGCTAAGTACAACTATTTTTTCGTGCCCGGTCGAGTTGCACTAATCCGGTTTCGACTGTAATAGTATTGATTAAATGATACTGGACAAGGTGCATATAAGGGTTCAAAAACCTTACCATGCATACGATGCAGGAGAAGTTGTCCTCGACGGCTTTGAGGAACTCGGGACGACCTTTGATGGCCGCTTCGACGCACGTCTGCCATCGATTCTCGTTCTTCTTGTCGGCCGCCAGCGCGTCAATCACCACCGTTGACAGCTCCCATCTCACTTTCTTTGCGCGCTGTAAATTGCGATATCTTTTTTACCTTCGTAAAGTCAAAATTTATCAATCAGTAACAATAACATGTTAGACTGAATAAGGCAAATTGCTTCGAAAGTCAATAGCGCGTTATTCTATCAATTCACGCATGCAAAAACAGAGAGACCACGATCATTACTCTTGGTGAAAAGCGGTGTTCAAGCACCGAAAAGTGAGCTCATCTTGGCCAAATACAGTGTCTAGCTCGATTTCTCGTTACCAACAGAAAAATGTCGACTATGTTTTGAATATTCATTAAATGATTCGTCCAACCGAAACAAAGCTTAACTATACCTTAACAGCGGTCTTTGTCTTGTCAATTTCATCGCTGTCAATGCTTTGATTCTTGCGCTTCTTGCGTCCTGGCTTCGTGCCAGAAGACGACGGAGCATCAGAGTCATTCAGCGATTTTTGGCCGCCTTCCCCTTCGTGTTGCGGTCCCATAATCATCTAAGAGTTATGCAATAGTGAATGGCGCATTTTCCCTCCTTCGAACCTCGTGAGTTTACTGTTGTACCGTATAAGAAAGAGTGATCATTTATACTGCTAGCCAATCACTAAACGCGCGCTATTCTACGCATAGTCTCACAGTGAGGACACACGTCCTAGTGGGTGGTTAGACTTCAATTGGTACAGTGGTATTCACTTATACCGGTATTTGAGGGACCAACAAAAATTACCGGTACAAGTGAAATACCGGTATAACCGAAACCGTTATAAGTGAATTCCACTGTATTCTGCTCTTGTCCCCTTCCTGAATTTCGTCTCCGTTTGATTACCTATATTCCTTCAATACTCTTTGCATTATTCACTCTACAGTCTGTAGTTTGAAGAAGCTTCTCGCTTATACCGGTAATTTTGCCCAGTCCCTAATTAATGGTATTAGCGAATTGCACTGTACAATTATGAATGACAGAATAATAATAACCGCGACTAAGTACCTTGAGACCGAGCCGTTCGATGCGCGCTTTGCCTTCCTTCGTCCAAGGCGCGGGCGTCTCATCATCTCGACGCATTAAGTACTTCCAGACGTAGAATCCCTCTTGGCCCTTCACTTTGTAGTATTTTACCACCTACAGTATCAAAAAGAGGTTAGGGATCTTAGGAAGATTTATTGAGTCGTTGGTGAAAAAATAGTGGCGCGCTAAACTGGCAATATTACGAATGGTTGCACGACACAAACGCTCGCCACTGAGTACGCTATTTGGTTTAAAATATTCACCCTTAACAGTCGGGCTGCACGCTTTGAATGCGGTAAGTTTAAATTGTGCATTTGAAATTATTTTAAAACACAAATCGCAAAAGCAATTGATGTCATGTATTCTCGCATTTCCTAACGAAGTGCAATTAGGGAAATTACAAAGAAAAATAGAAATCATGCCGCTAAATCTACCATAAAACTGTCCTATCAGTATAACATAACATAGCCAATTCTCTACCTTGTAAATGCCATCGTAGCGGAAACCCTTTTTAGGCATAAATGGGTCAATCTTCTTTGTTGGTTTGTTCGTTCCACGAACGACTCGAATGGGATTCGATTTCCGCCAATCGTCTTCCGCATCGCCACCTTCCGCGTTCACTTTGAATGGGTAGCATGACGCCGCCAATCCAAAATTGGCCTGCAAAGTTAATCTAAGAATATAGCCGTTACGTTTAATTTCGTAAATTTGCCATTCAATTATAGAAGTTTTGAAGAATCATCGCTAATTTAATAACTACAAAACCCAATGCTCTTGTCACAAAAAATTCCCCTCTATCCAAAAAACCAGTATTCATTAAAATGTAATTATAATCGCAAAAAATGTTCACCCAATCACGAACTATGATTAAACAATCGCCAAATGCCACCAAATTGTTAGACTACCTTTTTGAGGACCTGATCGAAGCTCTGGTGACTGACGCGCTTATTGCCACCCAGATCGCGGCCGCCTGACCCAGTGTAGATGATTTCGTCCCCTTTGTCCTCGTCATCGCCATATCCACCAGACATGACGATTGAAAACGCCCCCTTTGCTTCTGACGCGTGGATACCTCCAACTGGTGGTCGGTGGACACCACTACTGCTCAGCTGAAAGGCATTGTGCTTTGAGGCAGCAAGTTAATACTACTGACAACGTGACGTTCAATTAACAACAACTGCACAGAGTTAATCATAACAGTGAAACCCGGATAAGTGCACATCGATCCGGCAAGAAAATTTTGTGCACTTATCCGAGTGGGGATCATGTACAAAACATAGGGCGAAAAATGTTCGGGGCATAGAAAAGCTTCCAAAACCTGTGCACTTATCCGGGTTGCACTGTACAACAGATTACAAGGAATATTATGCTACATTTAGAACCGATTTCATAGTGCTTAGTTTTGGTGAGGTCATACTTATTGCAAGGCTATCAGATACCTTTAAAGCATGTCTCTAGCTGAAGTACGCGATATAAAATCGAACCATTATATTTGTCTGAACACATACCTGCAGGCGATACTGCCAGGTTTGTCCAACCTGGATGCCAGGAATAGGACCCTTGTAGTCAGTGGGTACATCAGTGTTCTTGTTATCTACGCCAGAGCAAGACACGCCCCGACCCCATGCACGCGTGGCCTTGGCCGCTGCAGAATTGGCCTTCTTCGCTGATAGCTTGATGCCCTGTAAAGGAATGAGTGCTGAGATGGTTATTAACAAAATTGAAAGATTTGCGAATAATAAATTGAGTGAAGAGTGATGTCACTTTTTGCCATTGAAGCTGCCAAACTGTGACTTTTTATGACTTTATGAATGACCAGCGATTGAATCTTGAAGCTGTCAAATAGAAGCCCAAAAATAACAACTAATCAAGATATTTTAGTGAAGCAGGTATCCTGAAATATGTTAATTTTGGAATAAAAACATTTTCACAAAGGCGCTGCTGATAGATACTTAAATTATTAAATAGGGTCCATATTAAAACAAATTGTTCCTCATTTAAAATATTAATTAAGCAGTATACAAAAAGGATTGGCACCTTTCCAGGAAGAACAGTATGATTCACGCGCTCCTCTGCCTCCTCTTGACATTCAGGACAATACCAATCCTGAAAGTATTCAAATTATAAACTGCATCATAAGCTAAATGATTTAAAAGCACTAATTATTACTGATAAAACATTATTTAGCATGGAATTCGTTAATACGGGTACTTAGGGGGCCGGCAAAAATTATCGGTCTAAGCGAAACCACTGTAAACGAATTCTATTGTAAGGCAAGTTAAAAAATTCTTTTTAAATAATCAAAAAGAAGCTTATACAAATTGCAATCGAAAACTGACTCCTTCAGGCATTTCCTTGAGCTTATACTTGCCAGTCAGGCAATAGAAGTGAATAGGCGCCTGGCAAGCGCCCGTGGCATCATATCCATCGCATATCAGCGTCTTGTCCGAGTCTTTATTGATTCCACACACCTGAAAATATTGAAGTTTACATGGTGTAAAATGAACTCAATGATAAGAACTCTAATCAAATCAAACGGAATACTTTCCAAGTGAAATACACGTTTTCCGTATCGATTTAACTTTGAAAATGTCCTTGAAAAGTAAAGTGTACTGTTCGATGTGGAAAGTGTTGCTAATAAAAGGGATATCGCGTATGCAATAAAATCCATATAAAAGAGAATAAAGGGTAATTGAGAGTACTCTTGTTTTAGATCTGGGCCTCTTAAGCATTGTAGTAGCACAGTATAATATAAACCATTCTATTATATTCAAATTTGACCGTGCTTTAGAGTTAAACTCATAATGCACAATAATAAATACTAAACTACATACCTGACAATTGCATATTTTGCATTTTCGCTCTGGATTCTTTGTACACTGTTCACAGACAAACCAGCCTTCACCGTCGGTAGCGGGTGCTTCAGCCACTGGCTTCTCTTCAGGCATCATCTCCAGAACCTTCTTTTTCTTGGCATTCTCCGTTAGCATGTTGCTTGATGCCATTTCCTTTTTATCAGATACCTGTAAGATCCAATATAGAATGAAAACTGCTTACGCCCACTTATCCGGACATGATTCAATACAAAAGGTGCACACAGGACTTGCGAAACATGCGAACTTTAGCAGCTTCTACTTGACAGGGTGCCCCGAACTAGGCAGGGGGAGTGACTAGTTACTTATTTGTATGAGGGATTGTTCCTAAATTTTCTTTTTTAAACAGCAAGTAACCGATATAGGGTAGATAAAGATAAACCGGTCTCCCCGCCGCGGTTGGTAAATAAGTCCCAATCCCTGATTGGGCTCCCGGTGTCAGGCATTCGACGGCCGACCGGAAGAGTGTCGTAACGATAAGGGCTTTCCTCGGAGGATCCGAAAAAGCGGACCCTGCGGCAGCGGGATAAACGCTAGGGAACTTACTAAAGATAGACCGTTCTGTTTATTTTATTTTCCTAAGCTGCTCTCCATCTTCCTGCGAAATATTGCGATTACCGCTTATCTGGGTGAAAAGTGGATGAAATTTGTAGAACGAAAAGTAAATTCACTGAGACTGTTTTTTTCTAACCTGAGCTTTCTTCTTGGGAGGCTTAGGCTCTTTGAAATTTTCTCTGTTGATAGAGGGAGCTGTTTCGGGTGGCAGCGCTGGCTTTTCCTGCTTGAAAATCATTACTACCTGAAAATGTTTACATTTTACAACGACTGTTTTGGATTAAGTAACGGTGAGCAGTGCACCACTCTGCTAGCGTTTAGCGAGGACATCAATAAGAAATATCTTAATTGTTCAGGCTCAGCAAGCTAAAGTGAAGGATGCAATCAACCTTGATCCCAACATAGGTGTGGGGCATAAAGAATTCTTTAGATATGCAATCGTAAATAAAGAAATGAATAAACAGATCAGAGAGATCAGTGAATGGATTCAGCCATGAGTAAAAAATTGTAGGAAGAGGACACTAGATAGTAATGTAACTCTGTTACCGTTCAGTTCACCAAAGAGGACCAAGCACTTCTCAAATTTGTTTGAGTGTTACATACACGCGGAGACGAAAGAAATTCGCAAACAGCCCAACCTCTCCTCCTTTCAGATTGAAGTCGAGGTAGATTTGAGCATCAGTCCCATCGTCTCGCTTGTTGACCAGCACCTTCCCAGCAACTATCAGACGGATTTTATCAACATCGATGTCGGTCAGTTCAGCTGCCTTCTCTCGAAGTTTCGTCACTGAATCTGACTTGAAGAAGTCGACCGATCTATTCAGACCCGTCGCATCGCAACGTAACTTCAGGTACATTGCTGGTGTTCCTTTGCTTCTCAATCGTTTATTACTTATCACTAGAACAGCTAATATTTATACGACACGGGCGAAACCGTTTTTTTCACCAAAAAAGGGCTTCGTCTTGTTGGCGCGCGTCAGACGGTATTACAGTGAAACAGGAAAGCCTCAACACTTCGAGACCAAACGTGATTAAACTTTCGAAGGTTTAGGGCTTCAGCACATTCGCTCTCATTCAGTTGGCATTAAAAAGCCAAAGGTTCTCTTTAGAAAAACACTGACTCATTCCTATAAGCCTTTCTCGGATTTGTTTTAGATATACTATCGTTTTTGATATTTCATGCCCTCTCTAACAGACTGTTGAGAAAAGTGAATGGAAACGAACCAGCGAATTTTCAAAAGGAATCTTTGGCTTTCTCATGCGAATGTTAGTGCCTTTCTTGTACAACCCATATGGAAAGCTGACGATAGAGGAGATGTACTTGATCTCTACCTTCTTTACTGATCCATTCACAACCATCCTAGATCATTGGAAAGGTACCCTGTCATTTATCATTGTCGAGGTCTGTCTCAAAATGATGATGGAGATTGCCTTGTTGAAAGAAAATAACACTTTCGACGCAAATTAGATGATCATCACGGTTCAGACAGTGAAGACTGACTAGTAGAGACGATCAGAGCGGCATATGACTAGGCACACTGTAACTAATTATTTCCCTTGAAACCCTCACTGTTGTAACTATTACTCTAACGAATCCTAACCCAAAGCTACATAACTACAATTATCATTCGTCAATCTTATTCTATTAACCATAAGAATACTACTTAATGTATTCTGTATTGAACACTTGCTGATTTTATTCTACATAGCACATTTATGACTTTAAAAGCATAGTACAACTTTAACAAGTTACCATGAATGGCCATACTTAAACTCATAAGTTCCCAAGTTATGGCACTACAGGTAATCAATTTTTTCACTCTTCATTCTTTGTACATTAAGACAGTAATACAAGAAACGATGGACCTTCAATTTATCAATCGCCTATAGTAATTTAGTGTGCCGTGCCATTTCTAGACATTTCTCTTAGGATAGATTGCGCATATGCATTTCCTTGTTCAGCTGATTCCGTGAACCATTTTATAGCTTCTTCATCCGATTGAGGAACACCTTCTCCTTTTTGATACATCCATCCAAGATCGTTTTGTGCATTTGCATTTCCCTGTTCTGCTGATTTTTTGTACCATTTTAAAGCTTCTTCATTTGATTGAGGAACGCCTAACCCCTTTTGATACATCCATCCAAGATCATTTTGTGCATTTGCATGTCCTTGTTCTGCTGATTTTCTGTACCATTTTACAGCTTCCTCATCTGATTGAGGGACGCCTCTACCATTTTCATAAAAGGATCCTAACTTCCATTGCGCATCAACATTTCCTTTTTCTGCTGATTTTGCGAACCACTTGACAGCTTTTTCATCTGATTGAAGCACGCCGTTACCAGTTTCATACATATATCCAAGATTATATTGCGCATCTACATTTCCTTTTTCTGCTGATTTTCTGAACCATTTGACAGCTTCTTCATCTGATTTTGGCACACCTCTACCATTCGTATACATCGATCCCAAGCTATTTTGCGCAACTGCAAGTCCTTGGTCTACAGCTTTTCTGTACCATTTTACAGCTTCTTCATTTGATTGAAGCACACCTCTACCATTTATATACATCGATCCCAAATTATTTTGCGCATTTGCATGTCCTTGCTCTGCTGATATTCTGAACCATTTGACAGCTTCTTCATATGATTTTGGCACACCTCTACCATTCGTATACATATATCCCAAGCTATTTTGCGCTCTAGCGTAACCCTGTTCTGCAGCTTTTCTGTACCATTTTACAGCTTCTTCATCTGATTGAAGCACACCATTACCATTTGCATACCGAACTCCCAGATTAAATTGCGCTTCTGCGTTTCCCTGTTCTGCTGATTTTTCGTATCTTTTCAGAGCTTCGACTTTTGATTGCGGTACCCTTTTTCCCTTTTCATGCAATAATCTAAGGCGATGTTGCGCTTGTGCATCTCCTTGTTCTGCTGCTTTTGTGTACCACTTGACAGCTTCCTGTGATTTTGGCGCTCCTTTCCACTTCTCATATAAAAAGCCCAAATTAATTTGCGCATCTACACTTCCTTGCTCTGCTGATTTTTTGTACCACTTCGCAGCTTCTTCATCTGATTGAGGCACGCTTATCCCTTTATAGTACATCAATCCCAGATTATTTTGCGCCATTGAATATCCTTGTTCTGCTGCTTTTGTGTACCATTTGATGGCTTCTTCATATGACTGAAGTACACCTATCCCTTCATCATACAGAAAGCCTAGATTAGCTTGCGCTTCTGCATTTCCTTGTTCTGCTGATTTTGTGTACCATTTAACTGCTTCAACATAAGATTGAACCATACCTAGGCCATAATCATACATATTTCCTAAGTTATATTGCGCATCTGCATGTCCTTGTTCTGCTGATTTTCTGAACCATTTTGCAGCTTCAGCATATGATTTAGGTACGCCTTCACCATTTTTATACAGAAATCCCAGTTTAGACTGTGCTTCTGCGTTTCCTTGTTCTGCTGATTTTGTAAACCATTTGACAGCTTCTTCACCTGATTGAGTTATGCCTCGTCCTTTTTCATACATCAGTCCAAGATTAAATTGTGCTTTTGTGTCTCCTGATTGTGCGTCTTGTTGAAGCAACATAATGTCTTCTGATGATTGAGGACTATGTTGCTCTTTTCTGCCAATCTCATCTAAGGCATCATACTGCGAATGCGTTGTTGATTTGCAGCTTTGTTCTTGTTGAGGAGCATTATTTAAAAGCACTCCAAAGAAGTCACTTGAGCACTCGCCGTGGTCTGTGAAGTCTTCATTTTCTCTGGCGTTCGCAATGGATGCCAGAGTTAGATAAATAACTGTAAACGTCATCAGTTTCATTCCAAACCCAATTCGGTTATTACTTTGTGCTTCTCCATTTCGTCTTGATTCGTTGAAAGGCCTTAAGTGAATAACGATAAGGAAAGTAAAGCTTTACGACTAGTTTAGTATTTTTATTACCAATTATTAAACGTTGGCTACTGGCAAAAATTGGACTGGACGGAAATATTTTTAGATAGTGTATTTGCCGAACTACTTGTCCGTTTATAGTTTGAATCGAATCAAAAAATTTCACCGCAGCACATTTCTGCCTACAAAAGGCAGCACCCTTAAATTCCGATCACTTGGGTGAGGGAGCAAACGTATTCATGTAGGAGTAATGAACTTATGGATGTAGGATAGTTCCAATCCATGTGAGATGGATACCTTTTCTCTGTGCCATTCTCCCATTAAGGGGGGAAAATTTGGATTATCTAACACTAGACAAAGGAGAAATTTTTTCGAAAATGTTAAGTCTTTTAGACGCTTTTAATCATCGCTCCATCACCAAAGTCTGGCTATCGTTATCTAGCCATTCACATCTTAGTACTTGCCCGCATTTTCGTTCATTGGAATGGGATTGAAAACTGAACCTTGAACTGAACGAGGAAGAATTAATACACTTGTATTAGTGAATACTCTACTCTCTCTGTTAGATATGTCACTAAATGTTTCAGTTCTCTCACCTCACGAAATTTTCCATCAAATTAATGTTGTTCAATAATTTCTTTTGGTCTTTTTCGTCACCTTCGGCGGAAAATACCGAACGAAATTATGGAACAACCTAAAAGATTCGAGTGCCAAGAGTTAAATCCCTATAGGTCGACAGGAGTTGGCGCTAGTTGACGTATCAGGCCAGGAAAAAATTATGTGGGAAGCCGAGGTTCAAAAGCGTCATTTGATCCCAATACAATCGTTCAAAATAATGTTGAGCTCAGGAAAAATCGGAAGCTAAAAATAGTAAGCTATTTTCGGTTGCTTTAACAAGTGTGATTAAAAATATTTTTGTTATCCTCTACCTTCAGCATCATGTTACAAATCCGAACTACAACTCTTTTCCTCTTTCATTAACGATTATTTCACGAGCAACAGCTTGATGCCTACCTCAGCTTTTCACGTTGAGTCATTTTTAAAAAGATGTTAGAAAGTTGAAGTTTTAGACGAAAATATCAAAGGCTTCTATTTGAACCACATGGACCTTTAACAAAGCTTAACATCACAATGTTCGCAGCGTGACATAACACTGCACAGTGCGTTGTCGAGCAACTGATCGCGCGCACACATGCATATATGCACTTGCGACGCGGTAAATAGTTTAGACGGCCGATTATCTATTCTGCATTCAAAATGAGACGTTCAGCCCTCTGTCAACATATGTTAACTCCCTGTCGTTATTAGAATATCAAAGTCCTTCGATAGGCGACAATGCAGCGCTGAACGAAGAGCAAATTATCGGTAAGAGTGATAATAAACATTTACTGCGAAAGTAAACAGCAGCCGCCATCACTTTAAGCGCAAGGGAAAAGTGATATCTGTTTAAGTGCGCTGTATGAGATCTGTATTAAACCTACAGCGCTTAGCAGTTCGCCAAAGAACACGCTACAAATGAGAAACAGAAGAAAGAAAGGCGGTCGAGACAAGCCAAATTAACGTTGCAATGATTAAACTAACCACCAATGTCAGCAACCAGGGGCTTTATTCACCAATATTAAGGTAGGTAAGTTTATGTAATCTCCAAGTTCCAGCCCATTAGAAATATAGCAGCTCGATATCTAATATTCACAAGGGGACGTAATCATGGATTACTTATCTATGTGTTTACTTATTTACTTGTCTAGAATGAATGCTCGCGCATTGGTAAAATTCATTCCTTTATTTTACTCTCTACCCACCCATAGCAATAATTTTAAACGATCGATTCGCAAATGTGCTTTGAAAAACATTCTGTCATTAGAATGTGGAGGCGAAGAGGGAAGAACCGAGCTAACTTAACTTTATATATCGAGAGGTTGCGGATCGAGAGACAAGTGAATACACAAACATTTTAGGATAACCATAGCACACAATTGCAGTATACGGTACAGTATAATGCATTCATGCTTTAACCTATCTGGAATTTCAAATAAGACCGAATCACTAGCTGACCCTCTAACAGTACCTTCAATCAGCGGATGAATCCACGATACCGCGAAGAACTTCACGGGCGGTAGTACTGAGATGGTCGGCGTTCCCGCGTTTACTTGCGAGATGGTGTTTGCGGTTCTAGCGAGGCGTCGGCGTCGGCAATGGCCGTTGTAATAGCGGTCTGCTGTATGAGTTGATCTTGCTGTAGGCCGTCGTTGGCCTCGTTGAACAAGTCGTCAGCGCCATTGTCGGCGTCCTCTGTGTGTATGCTCTCGTTGTGTGCGGTACTTCCAAAATCGTCGGTCATAATGAGTCGCACATCAGGTTGAGAGGAGTCTTCATCGATCGGTACGTAGCGAATCTGAAGATATGCATAAATCGAAATTTTGACTTTCTCATTACTTCTTTTAAGACGAGGAAGATTTGGGCTCTCTTTTTGATGTGACAGAGTGTTCACGAAAATTCTTATTATTTCTTTGTTCGTTGCCTTCATGTCTGTATTAGTTGACACTTTTCTTCATGCGCTGATCGATATCTATCTCTAGTTTGCTCTCCATTTTTCCATCATTAACGGAAAGATTTGGCTTGGCTGCTGTTGCAGGACGACTCCTACAATCGGTCAAGTATGTTTGCTCTGCAGGTCCCACTGGAGGGAGAATGATTCATCTGACACACCTGAATTTTGCTCCCTTCTTTCTGTCAAACATCTACCTTGGGACATTGCAGTAAGTCTATTGCAAACACTGGTACGTACAAGAGAGATACGAAGAAGATCATTTTCAGCGAGCAAAGCCTGTAGGGGGTTACTCACGCTCCCATATCGCCCTGTACTGCAATAACATGTCAAAACAATCAAAATAATCATAATATGTTGAACTGTGCCAATTGTATTCAAAGTTACCTGAAACCTGTTTGAAATATGGCTGGCTGTTCCCTGGTCGCTGAGTCACAGAATTCTCCGCTGAATCAATTAATTCAAACTCCTCGGCAGTCGATGCGGCCTTCGCCGTCATTCCTCGCGGTTTATTAATCACTAATTGCTCCATCAGCTCTATCTAAAACGGTTTATATGCTTTATTTATACAATTGTCAGTGAAAATGGCCCTGCAGAACGCTACGTCATATTTCAGTTATTTGTCTATCGGTCAATACATTCTGCTTCAGTCCCTCTATCTTCCAATTGGTGTAGTAAGTATCGTCGGCAACATCCTTGTACTATTGAGCTACCTGAAATACAAGAAACTGAGAAGCATAGAATGTGCGCATTTGATTGCTGGACTCGCTTTCGGAGATCTCATTGCCGGCCTTGGATCAATAATCCTCGGCTTGGCACGACTGGAAACCGCTGTATTCCTCGACTTTGACTTTTCCAGATTCTTTTGCATTTTCAGCACCGTGCCTAATTTGTTTGGCCTCGAAATGAGTCAATCGATGACAATGGCGATTGCGATCGACCGTCTCTACGCCGTTTTTAAGCCGTTGTCTTATCGAAAAAGGAATCATCGTCGTTATGCTGCGATTTGCTTTGTGATCGCTCTCCTAAGCGGAGGCGTGATTCTGGTTATGTCTGTAGCCGGCGTCGACTTTAGCAAGAAACCGTCGCGCTGCGGTTGGAGTAAGTTGCACTCTGTCAGGAGCAAGTAAAGAACGTTCTTCGATAAACCATTTCTGAATAAATAGGAGTAACGTAGGTGAAAAGAATTTAAAAGTGTCTTTTAAGTTTCTGGAAACCACAGGGTAGTTTAAATTGTGAATGTTTTGATTGTATATGCACAAGCCACGCTAATTGATATTACACTCGCTAATACTGTGATAACTGGACGTTTTCGAAAGGAAAATTGAAAATGTGGGATAACGCGTAACCAAAATTGCTAAATTCTCCTATCGGAATGAAACCGAAATGTCAAATATTGAAAGATGATTTTTAGCGAGCGGTGGTGTACAACAAACGAGTATTGATATATTCGTCATCAGCAACGCTCTCATTGGACCAATTGTGGCCGCTATATACGCCGCAGTCGTTTATAAGGAACGAAAGTGGCATGTTCATGCAGTGGGAATAAGAGGTGATGCATCAACGACAAGCTTCCTCGCCGCCCAAGCGAAGATGACAGCGACACTCACGCGGCTGGTCGTTATTTACTGTATTTTGGTCAGTCATATGTTTAAGTATCGACTGGATTTCTTAGAAATGAGAAAATGCATTTTCGATGCAAAAATTGGATAGGTAAAATTTAAATTAAAGTGCTCGAAAGAGTACAGTTCAGCGGGTACCAAATAGGCAATTTTCAAGTCGATAGACTAAAACAGTGACACTCTGGTACAAGTGAAGGCGTAAACTGTTTATGAAGGTACCTCTCACGCTCTCTCGGGCGGTTCACAGCGATCAATATTGGTTGTACTCTCCTTGGTGACGAGCTCAGGAAGGAACAGGGGATTAGCCGTTCTGCCCTATTCCTTTTTCATTGACTCGTGTCAGAGGGATTGGTTTTATTCAACAATTTCACTCAACCATAGCACAACTGACTCGATTACAACTGCGGGACGCGCAGTGTTTTGTCGGTTGTAATGAATGCGTAACGAACGAGGCGACATCACATCCCACCTGTGCCTTCTTATTATAATCGCCGTGTTGTAATTACAAAAGCATAGCGAAAATACGGTTAGAATAAATGAAAATGTGGCGTACCTTGGCAATCACTTTTTGCCTATTTATACTATTTCCACTTTAATTTTGATGGTCTCCAAATCAAAGAGGACATTTGCCAAATCAATTCTATGGAAAAGATGGAAACAAACCTTTAAATCTGTGACTTCTAGCTATACAACCATGCTACAAGTCTGGCACAGCAACAACCTAAAGCGAGAGCTAAAATGACCCTCCAATATTCCCTCATATGTTTCAAAACTAGATTTATTTTACTCTCAAACTTAACTTTGCGATCTTTGCAGGTTGCGATTCCGTTGACGACGTTCGAATTTTGGCGGCTATTGAACATTTTCTCGGACTTCACCGGCAATGTTTTATCGCCGTTGAGAAACGTGTTGATGAGCCTCAACTCTGCGATCAATGTCGTCGTCTATGCGAGTTCCAGCTCCAGCTTGCGTCCTTTCTTGCTTAACTTGCTAACGTGTGAACGGGGGGTGAATGGGGGTGATCTTGATCGAGGTCATGATGGCGTGACGCATNATCAAGCTCCAGCTTGCGTCCTTTCTTGCTTAACTTGCTAACGTGTGAACGGGGGGTGAATGGGGGTGATCTTGATCGAGGTCATGATGGCGTGACGCATACGCGACACTCCATAGCTACTGTCCGTACCACTCGATAGCTCCAGTCAAGCTGATGAACAATGATTTCACAGCGCTTCGTACAAATCCTTCTGTTTTTGATGCCGGTGTGATCTTGTTTCATTACTTGTCGTCCGTGTGTCCGTGCTGTTGAGAACTCACTTTGAGAAATAAATGTTCATTTATACGTCTGATCAAATCATATTCGTCATTTTTAATGAAAACTAATGAAACGAATAACTTTGAAACGAACGAGACCGAATGATCGTTAATTTTGACGCATATTTTAGAACTACAGAATCAATATCATTTTGCTTCACACAAATTTGAATCACGTGTTCTTGGCTATTTCTCTTCAACATGAAGTTGAATAATGTCACAGTGCTGGAGAGTGATAATTTTATGCGCGCGCTAAAAAATTCATCAGTTATACTCCGGTTCGCAGCGACCCAGGTACGTCAATTTTTAAAAAATCGTTCCAGTGAAAATTTTGAGATCCCGCTGTCGAATTTTTTGAAATCGCTCCAAAAACACGACGAATATAGAGCAATAATATTGATAAAAGTAAAACTGTTCATTATTGCTAATATATGACAGGTTTATCAATAAACTCAGATTCATCGTGCTTCATTGATTTTTTACTTTTTAGGTCGCTGGGTTCGATACCTTTTTTCTTTTTCGCGGCTTCTTTGCAAAGTCTTCTGTACATCAGTAAGTAATCGAATGCTTGAAAAACGGTTAGAAAACTCATTCCAATATAGAGTCCGATTATGCCTCCAAAAGAAGAAACAAAATCTTCCACATTCATTACTTCGTAGAGCTCCGTTTGCTGCAAATTGACCATTAACTGTATGCCGCAATTCCAATATAGACAGGAATTTAAGACTTAAGAATTGTCTCTATCGATTAGCATAGTTCGCATTACAGTCATGGCCCGAGAAAAAAATTAAATAAAAATGGTAGTTTTCGTGGCATTTGCACTTTACATTTCATCGGAAGACGAGCGTGTGCGACACAACGATTCTCTGTGTTGTCGCTTAAAAACCATTTCAAATGCCAGGTAAAAATCATTACTAAAGCTTCACTCAAACTTAACACGTCTACAGGCACTTATCTCATTTACTGCGTATGGATTTTAGTTCTGCCTAATATAGAGACATCGCAATAAAGGTTGTCAAAGCGTAGAAGAAAATTGAACAAAGACTCACCGTAATTGCTAAAGAGCGAAAGTAAACTTCCAGTATTATAGTGTCATCTAACAAATATTTATTCTGATTTTTTGAATCAAGATAAGTTCTCAATCGATCTCGCTGCTGCTCGCTGGGAAACTTAATCACGCCGATTTGTGTGTCAACAGTGCGATCGTAGCATGGCTTCTTGCATGTAGAGTAACACTCTTGTTGTTCAGGGGATTCAGTCCTGAAAATTTCGCCATTTGCTTTCTATTTCAGCCAGTATCACACTTATTTGGGCAAAGGAAGTGTGGCCAGCAAGCTTCAGGTCACACTTTGAAACTTTGGACAATATTTACCCCCGATATTCGCCAAAACTGCCAGGTGCTAAGATCTAAGTTAAGTGGGCAGCGTATCGTAACCCCAATGCAAGGTCTTACAGAGCTGAAAAATGATGATGCTTAAACAGTTGAACGCAGATCTCTGAGCGGCTGAGCTATAATGGAGTAGGATCCCAGCAGGGCTTCCTTCTCTCATAGTAGCCCCTCAACAAGCTGTCAAGTCAAAATGGACTACTCTCTCGACTGTGGCGGTTCGCGGGAATATAAAATATCATTTAAGTGGAGGGCAGAGGTATAAGGCCATTCAATGTTTACATAGCCTATGCGGTTACAAACGTGAAAGCGTATGCGACGGCGCGATTCTCAATGTGGACGCAATTGTTAACAGTGCAAAGTAAAAATCAAAAATAGCGTATCAGAGTATTTTATTGGTGTTTCTCATTTATTGCACCGCAATCGTCCTCCGAAACCTTATAGTTCACTTTTATTATTTAAACAATTTTTTACACAAACCATGAAATTTTCATTTTGCAGCTATTCTAAAAAGCAGAGCACAGTTTCCTTTTTATACCTTTTCCAGTTTAACAAGGACATTCTCCAAACCAAGTTGGACACTTTCCAAACCAAACAGGACACTTTTCAAATCAACAAGGACATTTTCCGTATTAATTTTACTATAAAAATGTCCTTTCTGGTTTGGAAAGTGTCCTTAATAAAGTGGAAATGGTATAATTACAGCCCCTTTCAGTTTAGTTTATTAGAGGTTCTATTCGATACATACGGTAAATGGCTGTAAAATTCGTTACAGAGATGTCGTTTATAATTTCTGTTGCATGTTCTTCAGCTTAGCAGAAATGCTTGTATGGATCGAAAAACTGTCATCCTACCCATTCTCTTTGTTCCAGTCACTAGTGTAGACTGAGCAGTTGGTGAGTTCTTCAATTTCGCAAGTTCGATATGAGCTATTTTGAACATAGGCCACGCAGTTGCATAATTTCAAGCTTCGCATCTGATTACAATCGGTGTAACAATTCATTTCTGAATACTGAGATGCATCGGAGAAGAGTAATTTTGGTTCGCGTTCACAGGGCAGCTGAAATTACATAACATAAATGTTGCACCGCTGTACTGGACAGTCAAAATTTTTACGTCAGTAACAAGAAATTAAGTTTAGA
>NIUQ01002690.1:0-20957 GCA_002796945.1 Plectus sambesii
TTTCTGACATGTATTATTGCCTTTCTAGATATAGTTAAAGTGATATGAACTTGATAAACCTCGCTTTCAGAACCAATACGCCACTGGTGGTGATGGCTTATCCGGAATATCCCATTGTCCAGGCCGCCGATGCGCCGTCCTTTGTTCGGCGACACCACGTTTTGGCCTATTTACAAAGCTACGCCCAAGAGTTCGACTTGACGGGACTCGTGCAGGTCAGTTCTTTCGAATACTTTGGAAATGTGTATTAAGCTGTGAACATTGTTCAGTTCGGTCAAACTGTTAAAAGCATCAAGCCTGAGAGCAAATTCGACGAGGACACGAGATGGTTTTTGAGCAAGCAAGATCGAGATACCGGCGCAATTTCGACCGAAATCTTCGACGTCGTCATTCTGGCTACAGGGTAAGCTGAGATCGCGAAGGGCATTTAGAGCTTAAAAAAGGACGCACATGTTCAGAGCATTAATATGGACATGGAGTACACTTTTTAAGATGTACACTGAGACTTTGCTCGTATAGAAGTGTTTTTTTTTGAGAAATGCATAGAACCAAATATTTGGTGTACAAGATTTTAGAATTCTGTTCGAGTCTAGCATTCCTCTGTGTGTTCGCTCGGTGCTCTATTGCGCCAATTGTTACCTTTTGCTTTTAGCAATTATTCCACACCCTACCTGCCGTCGATTGACTTGCACCAATTCCAAGGAGCGGTGATCCACTCGCGAGACTACCGTCGTCCGTGCGACTACAGCGAGCAGACGGTCGTCGTGCTCGGCGCCGGTCCGTCTGCGCTCGACATCTCAGTGGACGTTGCGAGTAGAGCCAAGCAGGTCGGTGACACGCGCTAAAATCAACTCACTATAATCAGACGCAACGGGTCGACTGTGTTCAGGTGTACCTGCTCAGCGGCGACCACGACGTGACTGAAAGCAAGATCCGCTTCCCGTCCAACGTCGCGATCGTTCCCGCGAGAATCTCTCAGGGGCTCGGCCACGCGATAGTCGCAACGAACGGCGCGATAATCGAGCACATCGACACCATCCTGCTGTGCACGGGCTATCGCTACAGTCTGCCGTTCCTCTGCGAAAGCATCATCAGCACTAACGGCGGAATGCGCCTGACGCCGCTCTACAAAGAGGTATATCTCACCTTCTTTGAAACCTAAAATCACGTTTCTTATTCTCTCCCCCTCTTTCAAGGTCGTCAGCATACGCTACCCCCAAAGTCTGTTCGTCATGGGCCTGCAACGCGAGTCACCGATGGCGCATCACGCGAATGTGCAAGCGCGCTTCATATTGGCCCATCTCGAGAAAAGAACGCCCCGTTTGACGACGGAAGAGATGCTCGCTGACGAAGCGAAGGAAGTCGAAAGACGAAAGGCCCTAGGAGCGCCGATTGGGTAAAAATTGTTCACTTCTTTAATGTACTCTGTGACAGTTTGTTTGAGCCCAGAAGGTCTGGTGGACACCGTGTGATTGATAATATTTGTATCTGTATGAATTTTTGTTGACTTTTGTGCTTTATGTTTGAACTTAGATTGGGAAAAACTGTATTGCGTTGAGCTGACTAACTGAATGAACGTGTTTCAGCGATCACACAAAGTTCGGCTTCAAGTACAACAACGGGCGAACTCTGTTCAGAGACTACGTGGAAGATTTGCAAGCGACCGCAAAGCTGGGCACGGTTGTGCCCGACGTAATTTTGGATCTCTTTGAAGACACCGTTCGAAAGCCCGTGTCTGAGCTGCGCCGCTTCCGCTACCGCCTATCGGAAGATGGAAAGAGTTTCATCAAAGCATACCATTGTCCCTTCGCCTCATAGATGGGACTGAAGAAGGTCTGCCCGTCTAGAAGCGCGGGAACGATCGAGTTTTGGAATAGTGTTTCCATGGTGTGAACATTCGATCACTATCGTCTTTTCAGCTTTATACATACATGTTTATATTGTGTGCATGATCGTTTGGATGTTTGAGACTCCAACTCGACTTACTTGCTGAGTGATACGCTATTTGAGACTAGTTTGCTGTGCTGCAGCTTATAATCATTGTAAATGATGGAAATAAAATTGTAAACCGCATTATGCTCTGATGTATAGCAAATTTCGGAGAAATTACTTTCTTTCCAATCACCTAAACTGTTTTAACTGTTTCCAGTCACTCAAACTGAGACAAATTGTGGAAGCGGCTTGATGGTTTGAAGGATAGATCTCTGCCATGAGCAGAGACAAGGCCCCACCCATTCTTGGTGAAAAACGGTAATTAAGGACCTAAAAGCTAGCTCATCATTGCAAACTATTACACGTGGCGAGATTTCTTGTTACAGATCGAAAAATGTTGACTGTAAATAGCGGTCTTATTCCGACAAAGCGCAATCGTATTCATGTCTTAGCTGGAATTGTATGAGAACAGTATTGTCGAAAAAGGTACACACGTTTATTTACGTATTACATAGAACTCGACGGAAGCAGCAATACAACGCAATCCAAACAGAATGGTAATGCGGTATGATTCAAACAGACGCGTACAAGCGGGGGACTCGATAAAAGATGTCAGTAACTTCAATCAAGACGCAGAATATTGTTAATACGTGCAGTTTACAATACACGGAACAAATGACAGAGAATGATTGTAAAAGCGACTGACATTTTAAAACCGATTTGAAAAAAGAATTGTAATTAAAAGTTCAAAAGGAGACGAGTACTAAATATAGTATCATGGAACGGGATGCTTTCGTCCACACCGAAAGCAGACAATCGCGCAATTGTTCAAGGGTTTGGCGAAAAATCAATAATTCGAAGGACACGTGGAATCATTCTAGACAGTAAATATCCTAATAGTAAGACAGAGAAGAGACCGGTCACAAAATCGTACGGCTCTCATTGTACCGTAGTATGCCGCACTATAGAATAGTGGTCGCAATTTATACAGTTGCATGGCCACTGAAATTGGTTTTCTTGAAACAGTGCGATATCGCACATGTCAAAAAATTATTGATATTCATCGCCACACGCTTAAAAATTGCACACGCGCTTGGTAGAGACGTGGACGACAGTACATCGCTACGTATCTTAAGACAACCCCGTGACTACAACGCTCGGAGTTCAATTACAATGCGTACGACACTGAGGAAAAAAGGTCGGTTGAGAGCGAGTTGAAGAAGACAATCCAAAAACATCATATCGCGCTGAAAGAAGGGCGCGGTTCAAAGTTGGTTCACTGCTGTCGGCAATTGGAAGGACTGTCGCGTCGCTTGGAGGAGTTCGGATCGAGGGAGACGGAGGCGGGGGTCCTCCGCTGGGGAGTGGCAGCGGCGGCGGCGGTAATCTTGGCCGAGGCGGCGTCGGCGCCGACGTCCATCTTGGTGCTCTTCTCCTTCTTCGAGGAGCGTACGAGCGACGGCAAATTCCGTAGAGCGCTCCTCGTCGGCGTCTGACCGCTTCCTGCTGGTTCGTCATTTTCCTTCAGAGAAGCGTGGCTGCAAAACGAAGACTCATGTACTCTCGAAATTTCTTCTTTAATAACACGAAAATCGTCTTTTCTGAGGCTTCCTTTGACGTTATAAGTGCTAAATATACGCTTACATTGACGTTCACGTTATTTCCTTTGGGCTTTTGTTACTGATTGAAAAATTTGACGATTCAGCGGAAAAATGACAAACGTACATCACTCAAATGCACGAATTGGAAAATTGCGCGCTCTTTTTAAACAAGACACTCAACGAGTGGGAAACTCGCCAAGGTGAAAGACCAACCTGAGACTCAGGGATTCGCGCCGGACGGTGAGCAGCTCGCCCTGCTGCTTCTGAATCATCTCTTCGTACTTCTTTAGCTGTTCCTTCAATTCCTTCACCGACTTTTGCAGCTGAAATATGTTATTTAGCATCACATATGCATTAGAAAATAAGCGCATCGCCTTGAAGGAGCCCATATACAATGAAAGTTGAGGGAGTAATTAGTCCCTGAAGGCAGAAGTTCACGTATACTTATAGCGGAAATTTTCCACTGAGTAACGACAAAACAGTCTTTCCTGAGACTTTCCTTGACGTGCTGCGTGCTAAAGATAGGCTAAATTTGGCGTTCTACAGTATTCGGTCTCGACGCTCGTTACTGATCGAAAAATTTCTCCTATAAGCATAAATTGTCAAAATTTGATAAAAAAATTCGATTCTGCCAGCGAAAAATTCAAGTTTTTTATCAATAATCCCCTGTAAATGGCACAAACGTTGTAGTTCTTTTGGCGTTCTTCATGAAGGAGGAAGTTGTCGACGATGCTGCCGCCGCCGGCAGCGGTGGACGCGGTGGATGCAGTCGAGTTGCGTTGCGAGTTGAGCGACTGTGTCGATCCCGTCACCGATCGCTGTTGGAGGAGATTACCGGCCGATGCGCGCAGCACTGTAAGCATATCCAACGGATTACTGTAGTCCTAGTGATCAATTCGTCACAGGACCCTATGCAATTTAAACTATGAGCAAAATCGCGTCTATATGAGATTGGTAATACTATAATTTGCAAGCAGTTCCATTCAGACTTCATAATGATAAATAGTGCCGATACATCGTATGTATCAACTTTCCAGCTACCTGCAGCAACCTGCCTAGTGGTAAGCTAATTACAATGTAAAAAATATGTTTCGCAGTAAAGTTCTCAAAAATAGCCTAAATTATTATACGGCGGTGTACTCATCCATGTTAGAAGGGAGGGAAGTTATCTCTATATATAATTACTCTTGTCAGTGTGTCTGTCTGTGTGTGTCAGCGTTCTGATTGGCCCGAACCCGATCCAAGCGCCCCTCGTGGCGAGCGTCGGAAACTATCTAATTTAAGGCCGTTCACCGGTTAAAGATGGTAAGCAAGAAAGTTCGACTCTCGAGCGCGCGAGAGGGCCAGACATAGCCGCAGATCGACCAATTAAAAATGGAAGAGACGCACATGATCGACGTAGAAAACAGACGTGAAATTACTGCGCGCGTGTGTAAATTGTCGCGTTTTCCAATTTTATGGAACAACCCGTGGAAATTTTCCACGGGTCTGCTAGCCCATAAATAATTAAGCAGTTTATATATTTGGCAGCGATAGAAGAGGAAAAGAAGGCTCACCAAGGGCTTCCTGTTGTTGCAGCTGAATGCTGGCGACGCGTAGTTCATCTTTCAAATGTCGAATGCGTTCGTCTTTCACCGCTACCTCCTTCTGTAGTTCCGTCAGTCTGCAACGCCCACCGATATATTATAATTATTATTAGTAGGAACCAGTGTTGCAAAAGGTTAATCGAGTAAATCAATAATCCTATGCTTAAGCACTAACTTTTACTAAAATGAACTAAATTGATTTTAGTAAAAGTTAGTGCTTAAGCATAGGATTATCGATTTACTCGATTAAACTTTTTGCAACACTGGTAGGAACGCTTGATCGACGTAAATTCTTTGACAGTAACAAGAAAATGAGATGTCAATTCCGTGGAAATGAAGGCTAATAACGTGGACCACGCAGTGAACATGCTCAATTTAGTCTCCACGCTAAGCGTGCTATGGTGCCCCCTGTGGCTATCTGTTACTGACAAATAAATTTGGAATAAAGTTAGACGAAATTGTTTCAAAGGTGGTTAATTTTAATGAAAAAGTGACGAATAACGATAGAAGATTCAGTATTAAACGCCTTCACCATTTTCTCTTTGCGTCATTCCCCCACGATTCCTAACCCGAAGAAGCATCTCGCTTTTAATGGGGAAATTTTTTAATCAGTAACGAGCATCGAGACCGAATACCGTAGAACGCCAAATTTAGCCTATCTTTAGCATGCAGCATGTCAAGGAAAGTCTCAGGAAAGACTGTTTTGCCGTTACTCAGTGAAAAATTTCCCCTATACCGATTCCCATCCCACATTTAGAGAGCAAAAGTTCTCACTTGGTCTTGTATTCCTTCTCAAAAGAGCGCAACTGCCGTTCGAGGCCAACGGCTCGCATGCCGAGCCGATTGGCTTCCAGCCGGTGACTCTCTTTCTCAGCTTCCATCTTGGCGCTGTTTGCGCGCAACTCGTTCACCTCTTCCATCATGTGCTGACTCGACGGCGCCTTTGCCAAGTCCGCCTTTAATTTAAATTATTAACTGAATTCAAAGTTATTAATAAGTTAAAACTAATAATAATGTTAGTTTAAGATTAACGCGCCTGATTTAGCAGCGGCTGCATTCATCAACGTCAAGATAAGCTATCGTGTAATCGAATGATTACGGTACATTAAGAATATAGTCGTACGCTGGCATATTAATAACCGGAAGTTAGAGTGGATTACAAAACTCAACGTTAATAGATAGATATGTATCGTACATTTTGCAATTTTCAAAATATTAAATACTAAAGCACGAAGTGGAGCAGTGTATAATCCCACTATTTGATAGCTCAGAATGAAAGTATAATAGAACATCAACGGTCTTCGTCAGTCAGCGACGGGAGTAAAATATTACCTTCAACTTCTCCACTTCGGCACAGTACGCCGCCAATTTGGCGTTCATCTCCTCTTCGAACGTGTCCATCTTGTCGCACTCAATTTCAAGCTGTTTTTTCCGTCTCATCAAACTCTCGATCATGGCCTGCTTCTCGGCGACATCTTCCCGCGCCGCCGACAACTGCGCGTTCAATTCGTCAATCTATAAAGGAGAGAATGCTTCATTAAATGAAATAATGACATTAGTCTTGGCAGATATGTACGTAAACGGCTGCGGCGATTGGAATAATTTGTGCTCTAAGCTGCGGATTGCGGTAACATATGACGGTTCTAGTGGAAACATTGGCTCAATTTTTTAAATGGTTCACGATCCAATACAGAACGTTTGTTGTAATTACGGAAGCAATGGCTGGTACCTCGCGCACGGCTGGTCCCAAACATTCAGAAAGGGTAATCACTACCGATATCTAATCACCAATATTATTATTCATCCACTACCTAAATCTAATGACAAATAATCAGTTCCAGATGCCGATTAACTGATATATTATCGACTTAAATAAACGAGAAAATGACGTGGCAACGCAGCAAATAATTCAACAATCATCACGCATTTGTCACGCAACAAAAGACAATTTAAATAATAGAATAAAATGACCGAGCGCACCTGAGCCGCAAGCTGCTGAGTCTGAGCGTCGGCAGAGCTGGTCGCTGACCTTAGCTGCTCCGATTGTTCCTCAACAGCCCTCAACTGTTCAGCCTAAACAATTTCCTCTAAATGACTGCGAAGCAACCAGGGGCCAATTTCATAAAACTGTTGAGAACTGAGAAAATGAGGCGCGCACCCATTGGTCAATTTTGAATTTCAACCAATGGGTGCGCGCCTCAATTCCTCAATTCTCAACAGCTCAACAGTTTTATGATATTGGCCCCAGAACAAATGCTCAAAATCAAACCCTCAATCGATCCGCATCCTCCATCGCGACAGTCATCGCTTCCAATCGCTGCTGAAGATCAGCGCTGCGGTTAGCGAGTTCCTCGATATGCTCGTTCTTTTCGCCGATCAGCCTTTCGAATTCAGCCCGTAGTGCCTCGTTCTGTTCTCGCTCCAATCCCAACTGGCCTTGCAATTCGCTCAACTGCAAGTGCAAACGTAGCGCGAAAGAAAAGATTATACATACGCCTGCAGCCATGGGGTTTTAGAATAATTGTAGGCGCTGTTGACAGATATTAACTTTTACGCTATCGCGTATAATTATTCCGTGCATATCTTTTCGAATAGCGCCTAACACCAGTATGAATCTGTAACAGCCCCATGACACTTTCTACACACGCATAGGTCTGATTAGCGTAAGGAGCTACATATTGCACGATGAAATTCGGTACTGTTAAATTTATTGTACTGGTGCTAGACACTTCTATCTTTTCGCGTCGGGTTGCATAGTAAAATATTCTTAATCAGTAACAGAGAGCCACAATGAACACCGTAGCACGCTTAATATGACAAACTAAGTTAAGCACGTTTGCTGCGACGTCCATGCTATTAACCTATATCGCTATGAAACCGACAGTTCATTCACTTATTACCGTATAGAAATTATAAGCATGAACAAGACAACTTACTTGGCGTTGAAGTTCAGCGATCGCAGCGGCGTCTTCAGCGGAGGTTGCGCGCATGACGTCATCATTTTCGGTAGCATTTTGGAGCCGTTCCAACTAAATCCGATGGGGCAACATAGATTAGCTGAGCGCTGATCTCCAAACACCGCTTACCTGACGATTTAGTTCTTCGATCTTCGTCGCGTTTTCGGCGGCGACCACGCGCATTGCATTGTCATTCTCGCTGGCGACTCGAAGTTGCTCCACCTAAATTGGAGGAGTACAAAATGGTTAATGGTGCGAGCAGTTGAACAAGGGTTACTGTAACTCAAAAGCGTAGCTGCGGTGGTTAATATTTACTAATTCGGGAGTCGATACAGGCTAACTTACGAAATATAGAGTGGCATTGCCCAACAACCTTTCTGGGCCGATATAACTTCGTTCAATGCGCCTTCAAATCACATTGCAAGATGCAAATAATCGACGTCACTACTTGAATGGACCACGAAAATGAAATCAACACGGACATCGGTGCGGTGAAATGTACAAATAAAAAGTTACTTACTTGGCTGTTCAGCTCAGCGATGACAGCGGAATCGCTGGCAGCGGCGGCGCGCAGCTGTTCGAGCTGCTCAGAGGCGAGTCGGAGTTCCTCAATCTCAAATAGGACAGCTATATTATAATAATATAACAAGAAAAAAAGTAAGCAACCTTGGCAGCTTCCGCTTCTCGGAGCGCAGCATCCATCGTGGCCAGCCGATTCTGCAAGTCCAGCAAGTCGCGCTGAACAGCGGCAAGTTCGGCGCTCTTCTCCGCGAGCTGTTCACTCGAATCGTTTGCGGTCTGCAGAGAAAGAAAATATAAATTTTCTTTTTACAGTATGTTCCGAAGAAGCCTCCGCGACTTTTATCAGGGTCATTATGATAGCGGATAAAGAGTGCCTGTACAGAACATATACCGATCGATGCGATGACAAGCCATCTACCGTAGTCAACTAGAAAGAACTTCTTAGTGGGTTATTTTCATGGTGAGACACTATGAATCCTCGACTCCATCCCCGACTTGTCAATGTAAACCCCAACCCCAATCAATAACCTGGAGCCCCAACCGTTCAACCATCCACCTACTTTTGAAATCAACCCCATCACAGCTCTAGTCATCACTTTCGTTCTTATCTTTAAAGAAATTAGAGACAATAAAACTAAATAGTGAAGAAGTGGGCCAACCTGAGCTCGTGTGAGATCCTCTATGACAACCGCCTTGGCATCAAGCTGCTTTTGCAGTTCGGTCAGGTCGTTCGAGAGCTGCCCGATTTCTTCATTCTTGTGCTCGATGACATTCTCCGCCTCGGCCAAGCGATCCTCCAGAGATTGCTCAGCTGCCAGGCGGGCATTCAACTCATTCAGCTGCAAGTTATAAGCGCTATTAACAAAGTTAATGGACCGGTTTCACATCGCGTACTTTAGCTAAAGTCGTACTTAAAGCCTATCCTTTATCACTGCGTAAAGTCCGACTTTAGCTAAATTACGCGATGTGAAACCGGCCCAATGACCGCTTTACTGCCCCCACTTTCTTATCAAAGGCATAGTTGCCACTTTCAGTGAAGGCCAACAGTGAAAGCCTGATGCACAACATTACGCTCTTTGTTTTGAAGGAATTAAAATTATGTTCTAATATTTGCACCATTCACATTAAATCGGCCTCTTTAATGAATAGGTATAAAGAAGAATACAGCTCGATTTTGAAAATATTCACTATAACTGGAAAGTATCCAATTGAGAGCGGAAATAAAATATAACACATCTCATTTAATTTTTAGGAATTATGCGGCTTAACCAAAAATATTTCAGTAATATCAAATCAAAAAATTTGGCTTACTTTTTGCTTGAGATCGTCGATAGTTGAGGCGTCTTCGACGGCGGCTGCTCGCAGGGCGTCAACCTTTTCACTCGCTTCTCGCAGTTGTTCAACCTGAAACAGGGCATAATGTTTTTCTGAGAAGACGCACATTTTGAAACCCAATTTTCTCCCACGGGGACCCTTTAAACGAAACATTAATATTAGACCTAGAGGCTACGACCATCCCTGTCCTTCAAACGCCCTCTCCCCCTTCACCATACAAGCGCCTAACACCAGTATGTATATATTTACCATCACAAATGCAAAACATAGGAGCACCTAAGCAACGAGTGGCTGCGCACTTCGTTGATTTTCTATTTTTGCATGGGATGGTAAATATAAACGTACTGGTGTTAGCCACTTTTCTTCACCATCCACACCAAAACGAGCACTATTTCAACTCTTTTATCTCTAAAGATCAACCCATCAACTCCGACCAACCTTGGCGACTTCAGTCTCTTGAACGGCGGCGCCCATTGCGTCGAGGCGCTGCTGCAAGTTGGCGATCTCGCTTTGGAGCTGGTCGATCTCGGTGTTCTTCTCGCTGACTATGTCCTCGTTCTCGACGAGCTGCTCTCGCGACACCTCCGAGAACTGATTCGCTCTCGTGCGCCAATTGTTCAGTTCCGCCTCCATCTCCGTCACGCTTGCCTACAATTTTCAGCCATGTTATAGAATGTGAAGACTATAGGGGAAATTTTTCACTGAGTAACGACAAAACAGTGTTTCCTGAGACTTTTCTTGACGTGTTGCGTGCTAAAGATAGGCTAAATTTGACGTTCTACGGTATTCGGTCTTAACGCTCGTAACTGATCGAAATATTTCCTCTATATATTTTGATTAGAATACCTACTAAAGGCGATTGAATCACTCTCTCTCTGCTCTGTCAATTATCGTGAGTGCAATATGAAACTCGAAAGCCGTTCTATGCTCTCCCATAAATCAACGCTGAATTCGAATTACTAAATGTTTATACGTTATTGATACACGATAGAGCAGAAAGTGACTTTCTCCCTATCAATGTTAACTCCAATTAGCCGTTGACAGCTCTTTATACTACTGTCATATGGGCTGAATTCGTTGCAATGCGCAATAGCCAATTATACCTGCAAATCGCGCATTTTCGCTTGAGCCGACTTCCTCTCAATCTCCAACATGTATTCGTAGTCGGCGACGTCCCGACGCACGTTCTCCAGTGTCTTCGTCTGCTTTGCCTGCAAAGGTGCGAAATTCAAATCAGTAAAAAATCAAAAGCATTAGATCGCAGTCATAGGGCCGGTTTCACATCGCATACTTTAACTTAAGTCGTACTTAAGGCAATAATAAAGGATAGGCCTAAAGTACGTGATATGAAACCCGCCCATTATGATACCGTAGAGCGGTCAGGTTTGGCTGATCTCAAATTTTCGGCCTCCTGCGCTTCCTACACGACAAATTTGTGGATAATAGTGAATCATTTATTCCGGTCCCCCATTTACTGAATAAATTCGATTTCCACTCTACTTACATATTCCTCCTTGAGCAGCGCATGTTGGCGTGTTTCTTCAGAGAATGTCGATTGACAAGTTGCCAACTGTTTGCCAATGTCCCGCAGCATCACCTCTGCGTCTTCCGCGTTCTTCTTCCAGTGAATCTAAAATGCACCGCAATAGTGCGATTATTTAAAGTGAGGCGTCGTTGTTACGCCCGTACCAGACTGTTATACCATTTCCGCTTTAATAAAGACACTTTAATCTTGAACTGACTAAGAAAGTGCGCTCTTTAAATCAGATATTATCCTGGTTATATGTGGAAAGTGTCCTTATGTAAGTGGAAATGGTATATTAAAGCTCCGTTCAGAATACTTACGTAGTCTTCGAGGCTGTCGAATTCGCCCTGATAAACCTTCAGCTCGGCGACTTGCTGCTGCAACTGCGCGTTCTGTGCCTGAATCAATAACATCGTCGAGTTAGCGTGGTTAAGCGTAAATATATTGAAAACCAGAGATCGTCCATATNGGCGACTTGCTGCTGCAACTGCGCGTTCTGTGCCTGAATCAATAACATCGTCGAGTTAGCGTGGTTAAGCGTAAATATATTGAAAACCAGAGATCGTCCATATACATAATAAAGATACCATAGATTGTTTTCAACCCGCGCATAATAACAAGACCACGAATCACATCAATTTAAAATGCCATCTTTAACTACAATTTTCAACTTCTGCTAAGCAATCTTTTCATACATGGCTAATAAAACTCTGCAAAATTTTCCTATAGTTAAGGGATAGACACAGTTCCGTCACAAAATTCTCACCTCAAGCGCCAAAATTTTCTCTGGCAGGTCGTCGTCGGAGCCAGTGAGGCGCTGAAGGATGTCCTGCTCGTGAACCTGGAAGGATTTGAGGGCGTCATAGCTCTGGTCGCGCTCGTCCAGCCTCTGTTCCAACATCTGCTTCTGCGACTGTCTGAAAATCCCTCGCTCACCTTCCGTGTACTTGCTCAAAAGCAGACGGATTTCAAACAAATTTGACGAACTTGCAAACGTGAATTTTGGCTTTTGTTCAAGAAATATTGTAAAACGAGCATATCATTCTTCAATCTCTATTGATTTTGTCAAAAAATACGCGAATACGAAACAAAACATTCGCGAGCTTTTTTACGCTACAACTATTATAAAGGCCGCATTCAGATTTACCGCGCCAGAACACGTAGTGAGGATGCAATTATTGATTTACGTCAACGAGCGTGATTAGACAATCTGCCGCTCCCCAGAACTTCCAAAACAGAGCATATAGAAAACGTTCAACATTTGTAAGCTAATTACAACAACTGGCGAGATTGCAAATGTACTCCCGCTACGCAAATATAAGCGCATATAGCATCAGCCCAAGTTCAAAAAACTGAAGAGAAGCGCTTACACATTGTCGAGCTTGATGGCGAGAATCTCGTACTGACGTTTCGCCTCTCGCAGCTGACATTCGAGCAGTTCTTTCTCGCTCAGCAGATTATTGCACATCTGTACCATGTCGGCGTCGGGTGAGGACTGCAAGAAAGAATGAATAACATGCTATTGTTTTCAGTGGTTGATCAGTAATGAACGAATTCATGCCATCTCATAGATAAAGTAATTTAACACTGTGTAATGGGTTTAACCACCCATCTTGGATCCCCATAGCATCCTCTTTTTAAAAATTCCAATTCAACGTTAATTATGGACACTTGCTTATTCAAAAGGGACATTTTCCATGGTGATTTGATTTTTAACGTATCCTTGACTAAGTAAAAAGATATATAAACAACTGAAAATAATGGCACAGAAATATCCAAGAATCCTATATACGTATAGACTTCTCACCGATCTATCAAACATCGATTCAGGAACGCGTGAGTTGCCGCTGGAATCGTCGCTGTCGTTCAGTGAGTGATCGCCAACTTGAGTAAAAGCAGCAACAGTTTCGGACACGATCGATAGAGCGGGAGGTTGCAAGGCTTCCTTCTGGAGCCGCAGAAGTAGCTCCTCCTTCTCGAATATAACGCCTTCCAACTTCTCCAAACGGGCGTCCTTGAAGTCGGCTTCTGCGTCGAGTTCCTCCAGCCGCACCTCCTTCTCCTTCAGGTCTCCTTCCAGCTCGTCGCACTTGATCGCCAAAGCGTTGCGCTCCTCGGCCAAAGTTCCATTCGTCCTGATAAGGCGATCGATCTCCGCTCGTATCGCATCGCCCACGCCGCTCTCCAGAAGGGCGCGCGCATTCGCCAGCTGCTCCTGCAACGAAAGCATACTTCCACCCTCAATCAGAAACTGTTGGCATACTTCCACATTCAATCAGGGATTACGAGTATACTTTCTACCTCAATCAGAGACTGCAAAATTACTTCAATCTCAACCGGGAACTGCTAATATACTTTCAATTTTAATCAGCGACAGTACGCAATAATTTTATCTCAACCAGGCACTATATTCAAACTTTCTACCTTAATTAGGGACTGCAAATATTCTTCCAACTTTAATGAGTGACAGCACGCAGAATACTTCAACAATCAGCGCGATTTAGGAGGATCAAATAAGCACTAAAACGAACCTGCAGATCTCGATTGTGCTCATGCAGCTCGCGCAGCTTTTCAGACATGACATCCTCGTTGGATGTGCAGGCTGGCGTATCTTCGACGTTAGACATAGCCGCCTGAACCGTTTCATTCTAAACAGAGAAATTGGTTTACGTATGTAAAGAGCAATTCTCAATCTACAAATCATTAGACCCAAAACGAAACGTGCCTTTATATCAATCAACGCATGTAAAAACCAAAGTAACGGCTGTTCTTATTGTTGAAAAATGATGTTTTCGCACTGAAAAGCGAGCTCATCTGTGCCAACTACGGTACCTGACTCGATTTCTTCTATCTGATCGAAGAATTTTTGACTATAAATCGTGCGGTGTCACTGCCAATCAATAACACTCCCAATGCAAAGCAGCCGACGAAAAAGAAGTGCCAAGTACAAGTTCCTTAAACCATTTCCTCACAACGCTCAAAGGACCAACCTGCCGAAGTTCAATGGTATCTTCATCGTCGTCCGCAGCGGTCTGCTCGAGGTTGGGATCGCCAAAGAGAACTGTGCGAGGGATGGTGGCGCTGCCGCAAGCGACGTCGACGGTGCGCCGGCGGGCGTCGTTGGAGGCGGACTTTGGGGTCTCGCAGGGCGTGCGAAGGAGCTCGCTAGTGACCGTATCATCTCCGCACGTCTCTTCCAAGTTCGGATCGGCGATGTATCGACCGCCGCTATAAGCGACTGACCGAGTGACCGTCGATTTTTCTTCGGGAATATTTAGGCCCGCGAGTTGCTTCTGCAAATATCGATTGATTGACTAGGCGATGAACGGCTTTGCTGTGTAGTACGATATGATGTTGTCATTAAAGGCAGGGTACCGTTTGAACGCGCTGGGCATATTATCGCTTAGACGTGTCAGCGACAGGAGCCGATTTCATAAAACTACTATACATTACTGATTACTGTAAGGCGAGAAATTATTGGGTGGTATTAAATTTGGGTGAATTGGGTGATCCGGTCGGCCACCTTAGTTGAATCCTATCCAATATGTTTACTCTTATAATATCACTGAGTCAAACCGATTAGTTACCCAAGTTAGGTACTGTGAAGTGAAAAATTATTGGGTGGAATTGAATCTAAGTGAATTTGGTGGTCCGGATAACTACCAAACTGGTCCAACTGGACCAGTCACCCAAATTAAGTACAACCCAATATTTCTACCCTTACAGTAGTATTTTGCAACAAACAAACGTCTTTACAGATTCGTAGCATATTGTGATAGCCACAAGTCCGCCAAGAAGCGCACAACTTACCTCGAGTTGGGCTATACGCTCGCGAAGTTGGCTCTCCACCTCAGACGTAAATGTGACTGCCGATTCAGCCCCAACGCTATCGGTGCCCGTAGTGCGACGCTCTTCAACCGTCTCGAGCATGCTGGAGAAGCCGGCGACGTTGCGCGACTAAAAACAAGTATTATTCAAGCAAAGGCCATTTCCGCCAGCAGTAAACTGTAGCGGATAAATCGTCCGTCTGTTGCTTCAGTCAATACGCTGGCGGTGTGTTCATTTTTGCAATTTATCAATAAATTTGTTCTTAGGGGGAACGCCAGTTACCTTCAGCTGAAAGGAAAATACTGTAAATTATTTTCAAATACCTATGACAAGCTGCTTAGCGTGTTTCTAATTACATTAAAAACAATAGTTCGCAGCCAGCTTGCCATAAGTAACGAAAAATAGTATACAGTCGAGCCCGCATCATTGCAGTTTCTCGGGAACCAGCCAAAAGCTGCAATGATCCGGGTCCTGCATATATCCGGGGTGCAATGGTGCGGGTTCGACTGTACAGTCCATTCAATTACGCTAGAGACGACCGAAGTTCCCCTTAAAGGTACATTCTAATAAGTTTCATAGCTGAAAGGATACTGTCTCTAGCGCGGGAAATTCGAACTGCTTCCCATTTCCTTACACACCCGCTTAATCGGAACAGCGACTGGCGATGCGACGTCGCCGTTGATGGTCGATTCGCGGAGGGCAAAGTCGCGCATAAGATCGCTGGCCGGCAGTTGCTCGAATGACTCGTTCATCGGCTGACCGATCATCGAACGCGACGACCCAATCGACTGATGCGGTCGTCTTCCCAGACCTGGACACCACGTCTGCCGCCGAGGATTTCTCGCCTGAAAACCATTTTCATTTCGCATATATTCATAGCCTTGTCGGGAATTTTAATGCAAAAGCGTCGTCATGTTGGAGACTATTCATTATAGGAATAATTACAGTTAGATTGTTTACAGCGGATTCGCTTAGTCGGTCTAAAGGGAGACCGGTACGAGACAGGTCCTAAAGCGATTCTCGCCTGATTACAATGTTTGCATTCAAATAGCACCATATGGCATTACTATGGGCACAAACTCTTACGTAAAGCAGTTCAAATCACGCGCCTCCGATTAAGGTAGTCTTCACGTACCGGTCGCCCTTTAGCCCGACTAGGATTCGCTAATATATCGCATATCATTCAAATCTGCCAATCGCCCATTCAACGGTATAAATAATTCTTAGGAGCCGATGAAACCGTCGCAAACTGCACTTTGACAAGGACGATATTTAAATTTAAACTGCGAAAAACAGACAGAACTCACCGTCGATTTGCGTACAGTATCGCTCGAATCGCCGTTCGCATTGTGCCCACCGGTGAGGATGGCGTGCTTGATCTTTTCGATCTGATCGCGAAGTCTCTGAACTTCTTGGTTGAGCTCGACGTTTACCGTTTGTAGCACCTTCACGTCGTTATGATTGTTCTTCGCCTGCAATAAAATCATTCCAAACGGCAAAATTAATAACAAAGCTTTACTGAAAATTACTCATTTGTAACATCCACTTTCAATTATTGTTTACAACTTCACTCGGAAGACACAAAACCACGCACTGTGCTGGCTGTTTACGTCTTGATTATATGTGCCGCATCATTTTTAATCCCAAAAAGAAAATTGAGGAACGCCAATGCTGCCATATATGCAGGCTGTCCCTTAAAAGCACGTCCAAAATGTGGTGAGAAGGACGGACGGATTTGTCGTATACGACCGCCTTCAACGGACAAAAAATGACTTCACCCCAGAGCTGCGATTTATTAGCAGGGAATAAATGTGAGCCCAATTTTACATTACAACATCTGCCTACATGAGAATGAAGAGTCAGCACTAACCTCGAGCTCTGTCGTCAGCTGTTCCACCATGTTCTTGTAATGCCGCAGCATCGTATCGCCGGAGATGATCTCGTTTTTCACCGGCTTGTTCTTGATCTTCTTCACGCTCGAGGCAAACTACAACATAACATACCAAATAGCACATTTTGATATATATAATAAATATTTGAGCAGATTCGATGTCATTTAATCGTGAGCAAGCTGAACGAATGATAATAGTAATCACGGATTTTAACGCAGCGATACATGCAATACTTTGCTTCAAATACGCATTAACTATCATAGCCCCCTGAATATTTAATCCACCAAAATGGCCTGACATAGACTATGGACCGGTTTCACATCGCGTACTTTGGCTAAAGTCGGACTTAAGGGTATCCTTTATCATTGCGTTAAGTCCGACTTTAGTTAAAGTTCGCGATGTGAAACCGGCCCGATGTCATTTAATCGTGAGCAAGCTCAACGAATGACAATAATCACACAATCTCCATGCAGTATTACTCTGCAAAATCACTCCGCCAAGGTGGCTAGAAATCGACTATTCGCCAATCAAGCGATGCCTACATTGAGCGTGGAAGACGTTTCAGTGCCCGAACAAGGCGCCACTGTGCAGATGATGAGGGTTTTCGCGTTGCCGCCGAGCGACGTCTGCAGGATGTGAGTGAGGTTGGAGTCGCGATAGCTGACATGCTGACGTCTGCAATCACAAGCATTACAAGCAGGCGAAGAGTATATAGTCCAAATTTTTTGATCGGTAAAAAGGAATCTCGCCAGATACCGTAGTCGGCAAAGATGAGCTCCCTTTTTAGTGCTTGAACATCGTTTTCTTTCAAGAATGGAAATCTTTACTTGCTTTTTACGTGCGCTGATTGATAGAAAGAAGCACTATCGTATTTCGCAGCAGTTTGCCTTATTCAATCAAAGATTTCTTGTTATTCATTGAGACATTTTAACTATACAGTCCCTTCATAAAAACATCATTGGCTGCCGATGGTTCGTTTAAGGATGTAATTAATTGACTCGAGAGCGACTTACTGGCCTTCGCTGCTGAGCTGCGAGATAACTCGACTCAAAGTGTGGAGACTTTTGTTGATGTTCGATCCTTCGAACAACCGCTCACCCTTTGCTCCCGTCTGCGCCGCATTCTCACTGCCAGCCAAGTCGACAATGTTCTGAAAGGTACGCCGCATTCGCATCGAAAGTCTCACACAGTGCGATCACAGTGATCGAATAAATTCCATTTCACTGCAAGCATCGACGAAAGGCTTACGACTTGGGCATCGTGGAGCCGACCTGATCGTTATGAAATCGAAGTAACTCTCCCCTCCGACTCATCTTTCAACGCCTAATCCTGGCCCTGCCTAATTAAAGAAACGTATGTGAAATTAATACAAAACAAAAAGTCAAGAAAAATTTCTTTCGACGCAAGCTTTTCGATTTTTTAAGCTTGAAAGGAAATTGCTGGAAAACCATGAGAAGCTCTGAATGGGGCAAAAAACGATGTTTAAATTACAAAAATAATTTCGCTTTAATCCCAAACCGCTTCAAAGATACTCTACTCACGAGCAAAGAGACGCTGACGGCAGAATCGGCGTCGACTTTCTCTCGACTCTCAACGACGATTCGAAAGATGGTATGAGATCGCGAGCTTCGTTCATTCATGTTCGTTTCGCCGACGTGACGACGCTCTGGAGAAATACAAAATTAAAAAATGTGTCTGGCAGGGTACTATCGTGATGATACTGAAGGTCGGTATAACCCAAGCCGAAATATTCGCTAGGCTGCGTATAAGCTTTCATCTGTCACTCCGCACAATCAGTCATCGACTGATATTCATTTAATCCAGGGCTCGGAATGAAAAATTTAAAAAAAAGGACATATTGAAAAAAGAAAGATTTTGAGACAGAAAAAAGGACATTTTCAAAAAGACCCAAATATCTAGTTTAAAGTTTAAGACAGATAAATGGGTTTTTCGAAAATATACTTTATTCTGTGTCAAAATTCTTCTTTTTTTAGAAATTTTGGCCCTTTCTTTTTAAAAAGGATATTCAAAATAAAAAAGATTTAGGGTCCCGAAAAAAGGATAATTCCGACCCCTGATTTAATCATACACTTGATTTTATGTTCGCCCGCCGAGCGGTTGCGTTTCAACATCTCTCTCACATTATCATATTATTAAGACGTTGATCACTTACTAAGCCCACCCCGTTGAGCTACAACAGCACCGACTCTCCACAGTACATGGGAGAAAAGAGCAAAAACAAAAATAGAAAAAAAACCTTGCGCCTTCTCGACGAGTTCAAGAATCTCAGCAGGGCTGCTGACGACTTCGGCTTTGAGATCTTTAATATGCATGCCATTCTTATCAGAATAGACGCGCAATTCTGGCGCCGCTTTGCCCGTCTCCACAAGCAAATCGTGCAGCTTCTCATTGTATATCTCCAAGTAGGACACTTGCAGGAGGTACTCTCGATCCGGTGTCTGCAATGTTTTAGTTAAAGGGAAAGTGCGGTTACCTCCATTTGAAAGCAGTGTACCGTATACTGTTTTCAATAACTTATTAGAATCTTGCAAAACTGTGGACGGAAGCATACAATAGACCGGCTCCATAATCGCGTCCTAAGCCATTCTTAAGTTTTGCATTACTTAAGCCTATTATGAAGCATAGCGCTGAGTATCGCTATGAATTACCTAACTTTAGGACACGATTATAGAACCGGTCCAATGGGTCAGCTTCATATAGCGTACTTTAGCTGAAGTATGCTATATGAAACCGGTTCAACGACTTAAGCAGAGTACCATGTGTGAGTTACTCAATATTTTACCTCATTTTCAGCGATACTCGGCGCTATGCTTCACTATGGGCTAAAGTATTTCTTGACTTATGAACAACTTAGGACATGAGTATATTACCGGTACAATGATTCAAGTTGAGCAAAACTTACACTTTCAATGGTACTGAAGATATCGTCGAGTGCCAGCTGGATGACGCCGGGATTATCTGGTTGGCCCATGATCGTGTGCGTTTTGCCGCTCGACGTCTGACCGTATGCGAAGATGGTTCCGTTGTAGCCAAGCATGGACGACTGAAAATTAACCGATCGAGCAAAGATGGCAGCTCTCACAAATGATTTCAATGAAATCTCAAATAGGAGCATTTTGCGAAAGAAAATCGCTGTGTGCGATAAGTATCATTGATGAATGCTATAAGTAATTTGCTTACAATGGAGTTTTCGTTTAAAATACAAACGCAAAAGTTACTTTGCCGGCGTATACTGCTTAGGGCTGAAAGAGAACCACAGCCGACAAATTTGCAGAAAAAAACTAGTGTAGCAACTGAGCTTATCGAAAATGATATCAACTGTATAAATGCAGCTTTATAAACTGGCAATCATGAATCAGCGCGTGATGCCGCGAGTGCTTCTATTCAATAGTAATTCATATCTTTCCTTTTCTTTCGATTGCTTTCACAAAACAATCAGTAGTACCTTCTGACGCCTCATGTCTAACAGCGCATGAAATCTTTGCGCTATGATTCTAGTGCCGTGAATTTTGCCTCATGTTAGCGCACCGTGTAGGTAAGAAAAGAAAATATCACAAATTAATTAAAGTAATAAGAACCATCGACTACGCACCTGAACAATTGATCGAACCGTCTGCTGGTAGACATCAAGGGTGCCCTTATCAGAATCGAACACATGATCTGCAAGAGTAGCAGTCAGCAACAGAAATCAAGGCGCTTAACAGAGAAATAGCTTCACCAAAAGTGAACGTCTCGCCGCCGCGTGTAATCGTCTGATC
>NIUQ01002691.1:0-20915 GCA_002796945.1 Plectus sambesii
GCTGGCTCTTTGCCAAAGAAAATCGTCTCACGTGCACTCTTTGGTATTATGAATATGAGCAATCGTCTCAAATTTATCACTTCTCCTTCCTGCTTAAGTCTTATTAGTTAGGTTTCGCGTTTGATCGCCGTTTTGTAGGTTGCAATAGAGTTATGCGTCTTTCGCTTTGACATTAAGTAAGTCAGTGAAGGGCGGTCAGCTGTACGTTGGTATTGACGAATTCATGCTCCAAGGGAAATTTCGAGTGCTCCCCTATAGCTGTGAGAATATGTTGTAAATTGTAGTAAACTAGTCGTGAAGAGGTTGCTTTTGGGTAAGCTAATTACAGTCTGAAGCTATGACATGCGTAACTAACGATAATTTACTGTAAAATTTTCATTGTGCTGGGTAATAGCAGTTTTTTCTGAGTGAATTTATAGTTTTCTCTAATTAGCACGATTTCTTATCATGTTATTCGATTGCTGTATTGCCCGCGGTAGCGAAGAGGCGCTAGATGTGACAAGGTTGTCTGGAGACATTTGGGGCATGGATAGATTTTTCTTGGGAACTATTAAACGCGGGTTCATGCAGATAAAAACTTTCGCAATCGTTCGTTGAAAAAGGTGGGGCCAATGTGGGTAATCAAAAGGGCTGGAGAGTACAGCCTCAACCGGCCATACTCGCAAATGCAGAACTCGCGCCCACGTCTAGCCGGGATGGAGCCCTGCTGCTGATTAAGGAAGTGTTTCGCTGTCTACTGGCGCAGACGTCAGATCGACATAACGGCGCCGCACGAACAGTATAGCGGGCGGTGTTGGGAGTCGGCGCAAAGGCGGCGCGATATTCGATCATTCAATGGCAGCAGTAACATCGCAATCGAAGCGGCCGCGTATTTCAACGAGAAGCCCGCTCGTGGAAGCGGACTTTCACGCACCATGCTCGCGTATAAATTGTCGTCAACGGCCGAAACGGTACGATAGAACTGGCTCGTTGGCTGATGGCTGATTGCTGTATGTCGCGTGTGAAAGCCGCCAGCAGGCTCGCTCGGCCCCGCGGCTGCTTCTCCTTAATAGCTGCATGTCGTTGCGTCTTCGATGACGGTGCATGTGGCAGGGCAGAGGAGAAGAGGAAGGGGGGAAGCGCTTTTCGCCTACGTCGTTTCCATGGGGCGTGGAGACGCTGGAAGTGACGTCATTACAACCAATCTTTACTGCTCTCTGTCTTAATTTATGACGGCAAACTTTTGATTGGTTTTAGGCTTAGGCTTATGCTTATTATAGACACGAGCGAGTATTACGGGCGGCCGTACACAAGTGGGTAAGGCCTTGACGTTATCGTTGTGGAATATTTCACCGGCTTCTATCGCAAATTCCTGTTTTGTTAAACGTCTTGACACTGTTTGGTTGCGGAGATCACACTGCTTACCGCTTATGTATCGGCGAAAATATTCAGTAACAGAGGTTCAAAGAAGAAAATACCGTGTAAAGCCAACGTAAGCGTATCTTTAGCACGAGTGTTGTCAAGGAAAGCCTCAGGGGTCTGTTACTGACTAAGGAATTACGACGACATAAGGATTGGTTTTCGACCGCCATAATTGGCTGTCCAATTGTGTGATTATCACAGCGCGGCTATCTGCAATCGAGCGCCAACCTATGCGCCCATTTCCGCAGTAGTTAAAGAGCACGGGCGTCTTTGTTCATGGGTGGAAGTTATATGGGCAGAAGACGATTGTACTTTGACGTCACGCGTACGCAGGACGCGCGGGGTGGACCTCTTAATGGCGGCGTCAATTTCGCTCGTTTCAGCAACAACCGCGACGACGCAACGACGCAACGACGGCAACTCTCTTTTCGGCGCGGGACAGCCGAAGGCCAATCGTGTGCTACGTCGTTATATTCGGCGGCCACCAGTTGGCGGGCTTTATCGGGGCGACCGCCGAGTAATCGTCAATCACAAACGGCCCGTGTGCGGTGCTTGTGCGGCGCTTGTCTGCGCTGTGTTTGGTAGTACACTGGACAGTGTCGTCCGTCGCCGATTGCTGCTTGCTTTGTGAGCGGCCGCCGCGCTGAACGCCATCTTCGTTCAGCTGTTTCTTCCTTTATACGGGCGTTCAGTCGACGACGCGACCCAGCATGGCAGCGTTACCGAGGCGCATCCTCCTACTTACCGCCAATGTCGGCTCGCTCTTCGAAGAGGTTTGTTTTTGACGTTTCTTTTTCACCGCCTCCTGTTCATCGACGCCTCAGAGGCTTCTGTATTTATTATTCCTGGTTTATTAAAAAAATGAAAGACAAAGCTTGTAGGCAACTTTCTCGACTATATATGTATGTGTATGCGGAAGTATGGCTGTAGATCGCATTGGGGAGTAATGCGTTGAACAAAGTTCGATTGCGATTAGATATTTGACGTCACTGAGTGTACACCTTCTCCAATTCGACGCACACATGGCGTGATAATCGTTTCGATGGGCTCTTCTAATTCATCCTTTTTCAGTCATGCGCCCTCCACGATGGCTGGACGCGAGAGATCGTTCAGGTAAATTCGTCATACCATTTTGTTATTAGGTCTTTCGGTCTAATTTTCAACAGCGAGAGCGCGAATAAGGCAGTCGATGGTGGTCTCTTGAATATTCACGCGCGCGCCGCGTGTGTTCGCAACGGTGTTGGACTATTGGGCGAGTGATAATAAGCGCCGGTACAGTCGGGAATAACCGGTCCGAATGACGTCATTGGACAGCGGATCGTCCAGGCCTAATCCCTTCCCCTCCTGTGCGCGCCTTCCTTCTATTCTCCCCCTGCGTGGTACGACCGGATTGTCCCGTCCTAAACCCATTATCACCGCCGTGCTACACCTACGTAGCCAGTTGTTGTCCGCCTGTCCGGCGTCGCTGCCAAATCGTTAACGCTACAAAACGCCGCCCTCAACAGGGCGGTTTTTGTAAGCCGCATTGACAGAGATCAGAAAGCAAAAAATGAGCTTGCTTTTCTACAGTTGACCCACAGTCGTGGCACTGTTTTGGCAGGGCGTCAAGCGTGCGACGCTCTAAACAGAAATGAACTGCGTCATTCTCGCTGCGCTCTGTGGCCGCGAATCTTGAAATCGGCCTTGAAGTAGGTTTCCTAAGGACACAATGCTGATTCTGTTTCTTGATTAGCGAATTTTCTTATGAGATTGTAATTTCGCCGCGAAAACTACCGTTTGACCGTGGTAATGGGCTCTGCCAATATGCCGCAGTAGGATCTTAGTCAACGCGCAAGAAATGTCGCTCAATTCGATTTTATTGCGTTTTTATCAGCTCAGTTGATGTCTGCTTCAGTTTAGCAACGAAATTGTACACTATTATGAGTGTAAACTTGAATGCTCTCCATAGGCCAATAGTTTTAGTAACATTTATGTTGCCATGGAAATTGTACATAGTACGACGACATAAAGTAACACTTTATGGGGTCAAACTCTAACGGTTGTCCCCATGAGAGAAATGTCGGCTGTTCTCTGCTCTACGCACATGAAAGTAGAATGCCGAATGGGGTCAAAGCTCAATGATATCATTGCCATAAGGGGGTAATTCATGCTTTTGTTGCCGGTGCCAACATTCACTTAACCTCTCTTACAACGCCGTCGACTGTTGTAACGTCCGCATCACAAGGCGACGGCGGCGACCTGTTAACCAACGCGTTGATAGTTGGAAAAAGCGTCAGTGACGTCATGTCGCGGATGCCGCTCTTTGAGCGCCACTTTAAAAGATCGAAAGCGACAGCGATATTGCGATATTGTCATACTCTTTTATACTGGCTCATTTGCCGACAAATGCAGCAAGAATTTGAGCAAAACAAGGAGTGCCCCTGANCGAAAGCGACAGCGATACTGCGATATTGTCATACTCTTTTATACTGGCTCATTTGCCGACAAATGCAGCAAGAATTTGAGCAAAACAAGGAGTGCCCCTGAAGTTTACGTCGGGACGCCGTCGACGCGTGTGACGCACGCTTTGTGTGGCATCCACATGCTGCACTATCCCTCCCAGCTGTTTTAATCAAAATGCCACCGCCCGTTTGTTGCCACGACGGTGGCGAAGCGACATCAAACGCTGATAAGTCGGTCGTTTACGAGGCGCGTCCTTTGCCGACGCGATGTGAAAGCGTTGTCGTCGTCGCTTACGCCACGCGCTTCGGAGATGGGGCCCACCTGCCGGTGAATTGAGAATTCGATCGGACGATGCGACGACGCCGCGACCTGCCTTGTCCGACCCTTTGGCGTCTTGCTGGCTAATTCGATTGTGGTATTTCCGCCCGGACAGACCAGTTTCTGCTTCGCGCAAGCGACGGCGACTGCTCGCATGCGACGGCGACTTCCCTCGCGTCTAATTTGCGAAATGTTTTGCCATCGCTTGTGATGTCGGGATTTTTTCGCGCTTTTTCTGCAAATTTAAGAGGTGGAAAATTAACGGGGCACGCTTTCTGTTTCTGACAGCGTCCATCTGGCCGCGCCGTTGGCCTGCTTACGTCATTGACGGCGTTGTTGAAGGAGGAGAAGGTCAGAAAAGGGGAGGGGGTGTATAGGGAACGATTTCGCACACGCACGAATGCAGCCTAGGAAGCAACATCTCGGGCTGGTCGATCAACTTTAAACGCAGCGCCGTTCAGCTACTATATGCACGGCGCGGTCGGTGATGCTGCGCTCTGACGGGCAACGTCTCCGCTTGGCAGAATGCATCATATCACATTCACAGCAACAACTCTGGGCCCTATTCATAGTCTGAAATGGTTTGTGACGAAATATGGAGAGTATCCGTCACTTTACCCCCATACATTATTCTATGTTCTGCCGCTCATTTGACCCCCTAATTGATGAATAAGCTGACTCCCGAATAGCTGTGGCGCGCAAAGTCTATGCATTATTCATAAATAACCCCCAACTGTCAGTGATAACAATATCCTGTAGCGTTTGAAGAAGAACTCACGGCACACAGCAACGTGAAGTAAAATACATACATTTGATGTCGTGGATTGGAATTTCACGTCTACCTTTGTCGGATCCGCTTTAAATAGACGAAAAATATAAACTGATTGTAAAATAGAATTGTTACAGGGTGCAAATTTATGATACAGTCTTGAATTGTACGCGCAAAATTGTCATCAGCACATGCAACTCCGTTTTAGACACTCGCACCATAACAAAATGAGCATCCTACGATCTTGACTTTGCACTTATTAGAATGAGATTTACAAGTAATAACGGACAATTATGATAAATCGACTGAACTCCGTAGCACTATATTGTTGTAAGGGCATATCGCGGTGTGGAACATTCTAGAATAACTATCACCCAATTGTTATGAAGCGCAGTCAGAAAATAATGCAATCATTTGTGTAGGTTATCGAGACGCAACGGCCGGCGTTCATCGCGATTCACATGCAAGAAGTTGGCGGGAAAAAGTACGCTCAGTGCATGAAGCAGGTGGCTGACTTCATCCAAAAGTTCCAGCAACGACTTGCCCAGTTCGGCTACACAATCGGCCATGCTTACATGGACGAAGCATATGATTTGTCTGATAGCTTTACTGTAAGTTTTGTTCATTCTGTGCTTGTTAATGAGGATTGATTGCGGACTTGAAATTATTGCTGCGTTGAATGTAGAAAAGCAGGCTTGGGTCTCGCCACGAACACGATTGATTTTGAACTGGCACGCATCGAATGTTTTCAGTTTTCCTCTCAGCGGAATATTTTGATTTTCTGAGCAACTATACATAAATTGAGACTGAATCAGACATCTTTCAGAATTTTTTAATCCCCAAATGACGATGGATCGGTTTCACATTGCTTACTTTGCGGATATTCTCTAGCAATGCGTTAAGTACGACTTTAGCTAGAGTATGCTCTATGAAACAGACTGCTTTGCGTGCTCACTCGAATCTCCCTTCTAAGCAGCAGCTATTCAAGAAATACCGCAATCATATATAAAATAGCATTGGGAGCAGTCAGAGTGAAAGGGAATTAGGTGTGTTTAAATTAGGCTCGAAAAGTTTTCGCGGTGATTGCTTATTTTGAATGAAATAATTTGCAGGCGTTAGGCAACGTCTACTTGGTACACGAATCGGCTGCGACGGAGGTCAGCCATTACGACTTCGCCACCGAGACATTCCATCCCCTGAGCGCCGGCTTCTCACTGGACGGCGGAGACCTCACACAAACCACTCACGTCACCAAGAAACGCTTTCCAAGCGACTTCTGGCCGTCCATGAAATGGGGTCGCAAAGGCTTCCTTCATACGCGATGGCTATTCTCCGGAATGTAAGTACTCTTTGAATGTGACACTGAGGCAGTTTAGAGCTTACTTTATTTGCATAGTCAAAAATTTTCCACTAATACCAATAAATTGAACCGAGCCCGTAGTTGACAAGGATGAGCTCGTTTTTCGGTGTTTGAATACCGTTTTACAAAGAATGAAGTCGTTTCTTGGTTTTTACGCGCGGTAATTGATAGAAAGATGCTATATTGACTTTCGAAGTCGTTTGCATTATTCATTCTAAGATTTCTTGTTATTGCTCGGCAGATTTTGATTCTATAACCACTCGCTGGTACTTTATCACTATTGCGTTATTACTATAATCAACGACGCCCATTTTAGAGTGCTAGACCTCGTCAATGTTCATCTGTTCCACGACGATTCGAATCTGGTTAATATGGATGAGGAGGTAGGGTGTCGTCTTTTACCTGTTCACCCCTATCTTAAATCCAGCTCTTAGGTGCTGATCGAATAAAATATAAGGATAAATTGGTTGTTTAGTGCAATTTCTCACACCGTCTTTCATTTCAATTCATCAATTTTACATTCATTTTTACCAAGCTTGCGTTCGAAGTGAATGCAATGATAGCTGAATATGTGTAAGGGTTACAGAACGAAATGCAAAAGTGACGAATTGTGATGAAAGACTGTATGTTGCATGTTAGCATGTTCGGAAACACGCAAATTCTAAAAATACGGCATTTTTGCTATTACAATAGGATGTTTGGTGTCTGGTTGCTTAGAGCAGCGTTTAAACTGCTGCATCCGCACGACGCTGACGGGATGAAGTCATAGATTATTATTAGAATTTTCAGCTCTGGATAAAATATCTCTAACTGCGACGTAGACTTTGTTAAATTATTTCCACTTTAATAAGGACACTTTCCAACCCAAAGAGAACGTTTTCGAAATTACTTTCGTAAACGTTAGTTTCCAAGTCGAATTATGAAGAGAAAATGGCCTCTTTGAATTGGAAATGGTAGATACAGTGTAAACTGGATAGGTGCTAATCAATCCGACAAGAAAAATTTGCACACATCCCCTTTTTGCACTTGTCCGATTTGCACTTATCTAGTTTTGAATATACTCTCGCTCTCTATTGTATCCGATGTTTACATGTCGTAATTTTTTAGCAATCATCCGTCTACAGCAACAATAGAAAGCGCGCACTAAACTGTGTTTTGAGCGAAGTGGAGTCCCGTCACGCGGGTTATACAACCGGCGTTGGCGTCAAGCCCGCCTTGTTCGTTTTCGGCGATCTCAACTTTCGGCTGGACTCTAACTCGTTTATTAAGGTTGGCTAATCTTCACTTTTGTCGTGGGGGTCAGTGTGGCGACAAATGTGGTCGGTTAGGAAGTTTATATGGAAGGAAACAACGACTATTCGAGATGAGAGAAGGTCATACAATATAGGAACTTCTTAGGATAGCGCTCTAAACACAACAGCGATCGTGACATTAAAGAAATGGATACACTATTTGCTGTGATTAACTGAGCACGAAAGCGAACCGTGGCAGCTTTCTCTTTCTTTTCTGTCATTCACAGCTTGGTTCGATAAAATTCGGAATTACAAACGAAATTCAGAAAAGTACTAACGAAACATGAGTAATGATTTCATAAGAATCTAATCGTGGTCGATTACTGCGTGCAGCTGGCCGTCCTTTTACTGTTCAGTGTGTCAAGAGAATATGACCTTTTCAGAGAATAGCACCGGAGACGGAGAAGCGACCGGTGGAATTGCTGGAAGTGCCGACCAGTCCCTCGAACTGCAGCGACTTGAAAAACGGGCCGTCGCTCAGGCGAACGTTGTCGGCCGTCGAGTTCAGGAAGCCCTCTGAGAAGATGGCGCACAGTGACAGCGATAGAGAGTATGTCTGCTCTACTTGCATTTTCATTTGCAGTTGGCGTCGAAAGCTAATGATTGCACCATATATTGTTTGCAAATACAGTAGAATTCGTTTATATCGATTCCACTTTTACCGGTCATTTCGGCCTGTTCCTCTAGTGCCGGTATAAACGAATTTTCCTGTATATACAAACTTTTCCAAGCAGTAATACGAAATCGAGCCAGGTACCGTAGTTGACGGAGATGAGGTCGCTTTTCGGCGCTTGAACTTCGTTTTTAACTAAAAATCATAGTCATTTCTTGGTTTTTACGCGCGTTAATTGATAAAAGGAGCGCTACTGACTTGCGAAGCAGGCTGTCTTATGTTATCAAAGAGATCTCGTTACTGATCGGGTAAATTTAGTCATTTTTATTTTATATTTCGGACTACGCTAGTCAAGCGGGACTCTTGGCTCTGCATAGTATAGTAGACGCAATTTGATTATTCCGTAATAAATCTTGTTACTGATCGAAAATTTAGACTATATTTCAACAATTTCCCTTTCAGCATTGTGTTGCGGGTAGAACGGAAACGTTTCGATTATTGCAATGAAAACGATTTGATGCTTAACTGGAAGCGGTATCTGTCGGACGATAAAGAGCTCCGTAACTTCCCTACTCTACGCGAAATGGAGATCAACTTTCAGCCGACGTAAGTGATTGATTTATATTCGTTTGTTGGCTAGTGTCCCAACCTAACAGTAGAAAGGGGAACCAGTGAAAGCGATGGACTTTTTCATGTTAGGAATAGCGATGAATTGGGATGCGAGCCTATATATCTTGAGATAGGTGAATACAGTCACCAGATGCCGCACTTCTCCTAGACTGTATGTATAAATTTTCGGATTGTCGTTCATGGATTTCTGGATTGTATAGTATGAATTTTCTGGATGTTGTAGGTATCCATGGAGCGAGGATCCGGACGAGACGGTAGCGTTTATGAAGACGCGGCCACCGGCATGGTGCGACCGGGTGCTAATGAACGACCGAGCGTATAGTATCCTGCAAGACGAGGAAGCTGACAGTGACGATTTGCCACCCGAGTATCAATCGATTGGGCGGCTTACTTGCATGGGCGATCACAAGGCATCATTTTTATTCCATTCTATTTATCGATCAGATACCGCCTTAAGGCCGCCTTAGAGTCGACGTGCGACGTCGCAATGTCCGAAATCGACAGTGCAATTACCAAGAATTTTGAAACGGACGTTGATTAATTCTTGATAATTGCACTATAGATTTCGGACGTTGCGACGTCGAACTTCGACTCTAACGCGGCCTTTAGCGAATTTCCTTAATTTTTTCTCACAATTTTTTGTTAATTATATACTGCTTACTTTTGCTTGCCAAAGTATGCCTCTCACGACGTCACTTTTCGTGGCGAGATATAAATTTTTTTACAAAGACTCATTATGAGTTCTTGATTTTTGCATGCGGGCAGTAGTAGAGTGATGTGCTGCCAACCTTTGAAGCGGATCACCTAGTTAAGGGTGGTCACTTTTGTTCTTACCGATAAAACAATTACATCGAAATCTTCTCGTCAACGAGTAAGCACTGTGTTTGCTTAGTAAAACTGAACCGCGAAAGTCATAAATCTTTATTAAAGCACTCATTGAACGGATAGTTTATTAAGCTGTTGGCGCCTGACTGTCAGTTTGCTACCTCGGCAACGTCTCGTTTATCTCCTTGATCGATCGCTTATCGGTAGATAAATCAGTTGTTAGCTAGTAATAAATCAAGGTTAATAATAAATAAACAATTATCCTTTTTCAGCCCGTTTACCTCAGCCTGTCGTTGCCTGAGCCCTCCCGTTCGAGGTCAAACGCCCACCCCTGACGATCGGGGTGGGACGCGGCGGGTCCCAAGCGGAAATGTCAACTCTTTGTAATCGTCGACCGCCGCTCTACTGCTGCTGGCTGAAGTACAATCCGTCAAAGTACTCAAGCGGAAGCTGTGAATATACCCTATGCCCCCAACTCGAGGCGCCTCAATGCAAAATCTTGTCGGGAATCGCGATCAAAATATTACGGTACTCCTGCGAGTTTAAAAGTGACGTTTGATGAAATTTCGCTTTCGCGCGCAAATCGTAATATTTTGCATGTGATATTGTTCGGTAAGGCAACTTTCATTGATGCAAAACGTCTCGGGCATGAGCGTATGGTGTTTGCGGTTGTCGTTCGGGTGCGGCCGATTGTAGTTTGTAGCTTGGTTCGCCCATTCGATTGCACCATTGAGACTGTTTAAGTAGCAGGCACGGCACTTCGGAATCGCTTTCGCAGCTAATGCAACCGTAAAATAGCCCCGTTGACTAATTTGACGTGATATGTTGGATGCCCTCTTCAAAAATCGCCCACTTTCTGAATCACCCGAATAAAGACGCGTAGTGACTGCGCGTGAATGAAACTACCCCTGAAACAGGCGCAGACTGTAGAAGGAATGCTGGAGTGCCGAAGCCTGAAAACTGCTCAATTGCTCTCTTTTCCAATGATTGAGTTATCTGTGCTATAATGTCACATGCGAGATATGGGCTGGATGGTCAATCGATCGGTTGACTTGGACTCGGTCGATTGGCAAGATGCCACATTCGCTTGTCCTTTCTGCGTCGTCGTAGCGCGCCGCGAATGCGCGAACGTAAAACCGCTGTAGATTGTATGGCACTGCGGGCCCTGTGAATGAGAAGATTAATAAAACCAACTCGGTCTATTCTTTGTTCTTTCACTGTGTTGCCCTCGCCGCTAGTGCAGACGCGTCTGAGGTCTGTTTTTTGGTCGCATTTCTTGTTTACCTAGTCTGTGTAATACTAACTTAATATAGTCTAATTTGAAGTGGGCTTCTGGAGGCTACAGTATGCCCTGTCATTCGTTTTGTAGCGCGGCCCGGGTCCTGCATCGATTGTCTTGATCTAGCTGCGCACCTATTTTGCATCCCGTTTGCATACTTTGACTGGGAAAGTTTCGCTTTGACTGAGATTGCGCGGGTAGACCATATTCACGTCAAATTGAATACTTCTCAAATCACACTGGACATATTTCTTTTAAACAAATAAGACAAAATGTCCGAAACCAATAGTGAATGTCTAATTCAAAGTGAACATGGCAGTGTATACGGCCGGCGGCTGTCCACTTCAAAATTGAGCATGAATAAATGCAACGAGATAAATTCGAATGTGACGGTCTGTGTGTGATCGCCGTTTTACTCATCTGTTTCCTTTCATTCTATGCGATCCATTCCAATTTCTAAATTCGCGCTGTTTCTGCTGTTTTTCATGGACGAAATTAGCAACTGTGACAGACGGCTGTCTTTCGGTGTATTATTACTGTATTATGCGTTTTGACACCGAGAGAACGAGTATTATCGCAAATAAAGTTAACTACGTGTCTTTATCCCACGAGGGCCACATTGCTCAGATTAAAAGAGAACAACAAACTGTATTATACAAGATGACGTAGGAGTGGACAATCTTGCGCACCTCAGAAACCGTCAAATTTACAAACTTGTCTCGGAGATGTGCATCCCCACTCTCATCTTTGTATCCTAGCTCTGGGAACTACTGTAAATTGAATGACCATGGAACGATGTAAGCTAAGTTTGAACAAGCGATGATGGTTCTTATAAAAAATGATATAGACGCAATCAGCTTGTCATACACCGATATGAATAATTTACGATGCAATGCACAGAGCTAGGGGGACCAGAGTACCCAAAGAATACATCAATCCTGGGTTGAGATCGATTGCAGCGATAGCTGAGTTGTATAAATAAGTAGTTTAAACTTCGCGCCTCATGGAAATTTTCGATTTCGTAATTTTTTATCGCGCTGTGCAGGTACGGAGACGATTTGTCACTGTAACTGTTTATAGTTGTCAAAAGTATTGAAATTGTATTGTTAGCCGGTACTTGATTACTGCTATGCTGTGTTAGCAAAATTAGGCTTAGGCTTGGTGTTAGAGTGAAGTGTGAACTATGCGTGTCGAGCGGCCATCGCAACCCGCTACTTGACGGATCGTGGCAAATCATCGACATAGCGATGCGCGTGTGAACTAAATGACGTAGCGAGAGATTTATCAGCCGCCTAAATTTTCGACCAACATCTCATCATCAATCATAGTTTCGGGTGTCTTTTTCGATTTGAAAAGTGACGGTCATAACGATTTGAGCCGAACGAAATTCAGAGGAAAGTTTCCAAGAGAGGAATCGTGAAATCCGCTGAGGAAGAAGGCAGCCAACAAAGAAAGAAATAAAAGGTACCTTTCATTAGTTAACGCTTTGTTAGAATTGCCTAATTTAAGCTACATCTCTCATTGCGATTCTTTGACCATTCTATCAACAGTGATCTTAAGTAAAATAATAGTCCATACGTTGGCATATTTTCGGTTAATTAGTAAATAGAGTAATAGTCCTAAAAAAATAAAATAAAATTGCATCTAAGTTTCGAAAAATAAAGCATTTAAAGTCAACCGGCGCCCGTCTGATTGTCCGGCCAGTGCAGCAATAATATGTAAGCGCTGCCATTTAGAGACAAGCAAAATGATCGCAGAAGTGATTCGTGTCGCTGTTTCTCTCATCCTGACCACGGTCATCGGCCTCGTCTACTACAACCGGGACATCAACCCGTTGGCCAAAATGTGGTATAAGTGTCCGGAAAACGTTAAACACTCGGACGGCATGATGCGAGAGCTGACTGGAACTTGGGTGGCCCACACTATTCTCACCATCTTCATGATGCACGTCACTGAAGGCCGGTAAGGCAACGTTATCATGGAGTCTGGCTTGACTAATGTAAACACCGCAATATTAGGCTGTAGAGATTTATTAGAAAAGGTTCTTCACAAGTAAAAAAGGACCTAACATAAGTACAATGATAGTTAGCATCATCATACTAAACTTGGGGGCACAGCCTTTTTGCCTTGCTTAGGCGCCTCTATGTTTTTTGCGGTGCTGCTAACTATTTTCCTTCTGCTGTTAGGCGCTTGTCAGAAGTAAAACTAAACAACACACAATTCTGGAAGATTGGCAGAGTTCCGTATTGCTGTTTACGTTCACATATAAAGAGACCCGTATAGAACATTCTAACAGTTGTGATCACGTGACTTGCGTAACGTGACATTTTGATATTCTCGAGAACCGTCTAGAAATCCCTCACGAGCTTCAAGCCCTGTGCGGTACGGAGCACGAATCGTAAGAGATATGAAGCGTGCGCCGCGAAAACATATTGTTCCATATCGGGTTTAACAACGGATGGAAGTTGATCCCTAACACTCGCCACCCTCTCCCAGGCGGCGTAACATTACAGCTATAAGCAATTCATCGCTACCTTTTAAAATCAAGCTGGAAACTTTCCTGTTTGATGTGGAAAGCGTCCTCAGTTTAGCGGAATAGTTTTTATGAACCGTGCACATTGTCAGGTGAAAAAGTATATAGTCGTAATATCTTAATCAATAACAGAGAACCGTAGGGAACATCGTAACACGTTAGCATCGAAAACTTAATTGAGCACCTTCGCTGCGGCGTTCACATTATTAATCTTTATTTCTTCGGGATCAGCACTCCATTTTCTTGTTACTGACTAAGAAATTACGACTGTATGAAAAATGCGCATTTTTAATTGAAAGTAGTGTTTATTGTTGAAATGCAGAGCTTTTCCGCTGATGGACATGGTGTACCTGGCGGCAAAGATGACGTTCGTGGCTGAGACGCTTCAGTTCGTACACATGATCTGGAAGCAGCATGATCTGCGTGAGCTCGTCGTCAAAACTGGCTACGATTTCCTCACCCTCTTCGCCATCACGTTCGCTGTCACTTTCAACCGTCATGGCGGACTGCTGTAATTCGCTCGTTATCACCACTTTGTTATCGTGGATAATTTGATAAATTCGTTCGTTATCATCACCTTTGTTATGCGTGATAACTTGATTAATTCGCCCGATATTCGAGATGGATGATGATGTTTAGAGCGCGCAATTATTTCGTATGCTTCGTGCGGTTTCTTTTGCGTTTCGGTTAAACGATTAAAACCTTTACTCTGCGTGTATAGCAGTAAACTCTTACGATGTTACTTGATGTTTCTCGCGCGTCGGTGTAAATATCGAATTTACTTCATTTCTATATCCCAGTACGCTTTCGGTGTTACGTGCGGTTCTCTGCGTTTCGATAAAACGTCCGCACTCGGTTGTTGTACCACACTGCCTACGTAAACGGGATCTTGGGCTTTCGAGGGATCATAGACGATTAGCTAGTTCGTACGTCGGTTTGTATTGTCCGAAAGGATCTTTTGTTCTATTGCAATAATGGTCGCCTACATGAATACCATTCTCAGCCAGGATTGTCACATCTGTCGTCTCCAGAGGAGCGCAGTACGGTTAGGGCCTGTCCAAAGTTGGCGCTAGATCCTGATACACAAACCACTTTCGCGTGTGGGAGATACAACTATTGATCGTTTTATAACATTACAAAAAGGTCAAATATCGTATCCGCATTAGGAACTTTCACCAACTTGATAGTAGGCTCAGTATAGTTACAACCACATTTCGAAACTTCAGCCGAACACGGGCTAAGCAAACTTTTGCAGCTCTCAAGCGATGCGGAAGTGCTTCGAGTTAGTCCGAAATTTGATTCGCATATTACTCGTAATCGAAATATTCTCACCAGTAAGAACATAAGGACAAAAGTGATGATTGAATCATGCGAATCGCTCCAAAAGTTATAACTCAGCCGTCTATTTATTGCACTGTGAATCACGATTCTATACTGATTCTGGGCAAAAAAGTAGTAGATCGCTACATTTACTAACGCCTTGAGAAGCCTATCGTGGCCGGCTACGGTTTAAGGCTCGCCCATGTTAATAATCGAAACGTTTTGAGTACATAAACACTTTTCATTTGAGCTGCAAAAAGTTTGCGTGACCTATTGGGTGATGTTCACTGTCAATGTAATGCAATCGAAATAGGAAGGAGAAGCAAAGGTCAATGAGGGAGATCTTTTGTCACCTGCAAACAAGTGCGCTGCGCTGATAGGCTTCTTCTGTTGCTTTCTTTGAAAATCTCTCCGCCGAACAATTTACGGTGGTACTCGCTAGCAACGTCCTTATTGCCTTTTCCACCACCTTCTATCAGGCTTCTATCGCCTCTGCCGATGGGGAACTAATTGGCGCAAAGAAGCCAGTAACATGATCGACTTCATCAGTTTGCGATTAATTCCGTCTCCTTGTTGTACTCGAGAAAGAAGCAGTCAGCGTCAGTTCTCCTAAAGGATGTTACTAGCGTTAGTCGCATTCTGCATTTTCTGCTCATCTACTACCGTAACCACATCCGCTGCACCGGTCGTCGTCCCGATCGGCCATCTGGTATACTATCAGGATGATTGGCGAGCGGTGGAGTATGCTCGACAGAAAGTCTTTGCGGATAAAATTCTCGACCCGGCTGTAGTGGAGTTCAAGTAAGAATTCTGTGATATTTCGTAACGAATATTGCCGCCTGTTAACATACGGAGAGCGGCATTATAGTTGAAGTGGGGAGGGTTAGAAGTGAGAATTGTTTCTGGTGAATCTCTTGTGTCCGATTAAGCGTGTCGGATAGTTTTCTTTAAAAATTTTAGAAAAGTATACAATTTAATTTTTAAAGTAACCAATTTAAAGTGTAAATGGTATATATAGTTTTATTGAACATTGCACTATCTCTTCGCGTTTTCAGGTACATCAACGACACATCATGCAAGGTATTTGCGGGCGTTGTCAACTCTGCCACCATGGTTTACGAACAGAACGTATCGCTACTCTTGGGTCCAGTGTGCAGCGACGGTTCGTTCGCTTAGTTTTCAGAGCACCAATCAAAAACAGTCGTTATGAATATTCGGTCGTTTTCAGAAATGTTGAGCGTCGGCCAACTGGCCAATGCCGACAACTGGAACACGGCTGTCATTGGCTTTGTCAACATTGATCAAAGCTTTTCTAACAAGACCATCTATTCGACAATGGCGCGTACTTCCCTCAGTGCCGCCGATAGCATTGCTGACGTTTTCATCAAATTGGCTAAATATTACAGCTGGACGCAGGTACTGTGTAATTTAGTTCACGTAATAGTGATGAGATTAGTGGAGATTATAAAAGGATGACATTGAAGCCGGTGGGTGTGGGCTGATTTAAAGTACAAAGGCGGATGAGTGTCTAATGACTTGGGCGCGCCATTGCTCCATGACTCTATGGCACAAAGATGAAAACTATCGTTGCCAACATGGGGAACGAGTTGCTCAACAAGAGTCGCTTCTCCATGGGGGAGTGAGTAATTGTGGCAGACGGGGAGTCGTTATAGTTTTCATGATTATCACCTGAAGCAAGATGCAATATATGTTGAAGGGGATTCTGTTCGATTTTAGCTCAGGAGTCCGCCTCAAAAAACCTATCGCGATTGCGTAACTGGCGCATTGAAAGCGCGGTGATTGGCCGAAACACAGAAAATTTCCGAAAATGTTCAATCAATGCGCTTTTAATGCAGCGAATTCCGCAAGCGCAGTAGTTTTTTGAGATGGGTCCTGATCTCCAGTTCATTCACATCGAGATGAATGTAATTTTACTAATTTCAGTTTGCTCTGGTCGGCTCTACTGCAGTGAATTCAGTAAGAATTATGAATGGTATCAAGACGGCGTTTCTTGCGAACGGCATCAGCATCAATATATTTGTACAGTTCGGTCCAAACGTCACAGCTGCGAACATTTCCGCCAACGCGCAATTCCAGCGCATCGCGAAAGTGGCGAGAAGTAAGTATTGAGTTCTACCGACCATTGACAAGGCGACTAAATATTGAATGCATTGGCTTAGCGCTTACTACTGTATATATTTGTTGTCTGGCAGATCAATCCCTCAGTGTAGCTTACGACATTAAAGGTTACTCATAGCAGTTGCTATAATAATCCTTGTAACGATATTAGTACAAATCAAGACCTTGATATCAATACAAAAATAAGTAACATAATTTCAGTTGTAATAATTGCAATGGAGAGCGATATATCCACTGCTCTGCCGGTTCTTGATGCTGCGAATTCGCTGGGAATGACATCGGACGAATTCGTCTTCATTCTCCCATGGGTTCTGCACAACTTCAGAGGCAACAACTATCCATGGGAGTACGACGACGGCAGCATTGATGCAAAAACAAAGCTTTTGTACAAGGACGTACTAGTTGTAAGGCCAAAAAAGTTGATTCTATAAATTCATTCCTCTCGTGAAGTGAAATTTGAATTCGTCGGACAGTACAAAGTATTTCGAAACAATTTCTCCTAGCTAATCGATACTGTCAACTTAGCTATTGATTAACTTTTGTAAATCACAGTGCTTATTTAGGTGGACGTGAGCCAGAATGCGAGGCGAATCACTGACGTATTCGATAAGCAGTTCAAAAATGCAACCGGCGCACTCTCATACGTATGTTTTTCCTATATACTCTTTTGTCATTTGCAAGATAAGGATGACATTAACTTTAGTTTCCACATGCCTATATGCCAGAAATCGATGCTTTCTACCTCTATGCGTTGGCCCTGCGTGACGCGATGAAGGCTACCGGCGACCTTAACATTCATCAAAATGGTCGAAAAGTGTGGGAATACATGAGAAATCAAGTTTACCCCGCAGCAGGTGAGAAACGGAAAAAATTCTCTTGATCTCTCCGGTTCATCTTTAAAACGCGTATGGGGCAAGGGTGTGCAGTAGGTATAGTTCAGACGGCAGCAATGCGTGAAATGCTATCATTCATTACCTCACTACTGCCACAGTTGGGACTCGCAACAAATATGCCACCATTTACTACCTCCCTCTACGAAAGTCAAAAGGTAATCTTGAGAAAGTATCTGAATTGGGACAGGCAATGGCTTTCCTCACCGCATACCTGGTCATACCAATGGAAATCTGCTACTACCTTGAGACGTGTGGCAGAGTAAATCAAATGTGTTGCGAGGAACGAGTACTGTATTTTACCGATAAATAAAGCTTTAATCAAAAATATGTTCAGGTACTGGGGAGCAAGTATACATGGACAACGACGCGGAGCGGTTCTTGTCCTTCACCATCTGGCAAGTGACCGACAACATGACCACCGTGCACATGGATCAGATTATGGACTTTCAAGCTCGTTTGCTCTCCAATTGCACGCCAGAACAAACCAATGCTACGAAATGCCTCTATAAGGTTGTCCTACGAAGTTACTCATCATCTAGTGCCTAGTTCTTAAACTGTTAGCATCATTATTCTGGCGAGCGCTATTGAATAAAACGTGCCGAATTGGTCCACTCCAATGTGGGCGAAGACGAACCTTTACCCTTTCTTTCCTCACAACCAGCCAATCAGCGCGCTTCTCGCAGTTGTAATCGCAACAGTTGCCATGATAATGATCTTGTGAATCCTATTCAGAGATATTTTGTGTTTTAACCGATGAATAATATTGACATTCAGGACATGGTGAAGTTCAAAGAACTCACTATGATTCCGGATGAGCCGGCGTGCGGCTTTACTGGCGAGCTATGCGACAAGACGGTTCCGATACTGATAGGTGTGTCTGTAGTCGTCGTTATCGTAGCGGCGATCGGTGGATTCTTCTGGTATCGACGCTGGAGCGAGCGAAAGCTCTATCAAATGCCTTGGCGCGTCCCTATCGACGAAGTAATTCTGGTCGAACCTGGTCAGACGGTAATCACTTGTTTTTTTATGCGATAATATTCAGTCTTTCTTTACATACAGTCAGAATTAGTCTTCGAGGCTTTCTCCGTATAGCCTCATTGCCTTATGTATATAATATAAAAGAGCTATGCTTTTTTAATGCAGCTTGAAGTCAAAAGAAGTCTCCTAATAATGATGTAGAAATGAGGCGGAATGTCAGCATGTTTGAATAGGAGTTATGAACGCTAGAAATCTAGTTGTTTCAATCTTGCTTGACATCTTAGTTAGTCATAAATGGAAGAAAAACGCTAAAGCAGTGGAACATACTGTAATCGGCATTGTGGGGTAGTCGGTGCGAGTGTGGTTTCCATAGCGAAGCAATAATGAAAGAAGCCGTAAATATTTCAGTCAAAGTCGCTAATCAGTGTGGACAGCATACGGAAAAGTCGAGGGACGCTCGGATCCGTGCGAACGCGGCAGATGGGCGACATTCTTCAGGGAACATGGGGTTTGATCAACATAGCCGTGAAACGCTACCGTCAGAAAGGAACTATCAACTACACCAGAGCCAATCTCGAAATGCTCTTTCAAGTTGGTGTCATTCTCTGATACAAATGAATTGCACTTTAAACTCTCATTCTGCATACTGCTCAGATTTGCATCGATGAAAAGTGTGCTCAAGTGATTAACACTGTATTAACTTGGCAAGAGACAGAAGGGAAAGTGAAGAGGTCACTAATACGAAAAAAATCTCGTGGGAATACTGTAGTCTTGACTTGGTTTATAAAACTATTGCAACTGCGAAATCATAATCGCTATAGGTTTTTTTGAAATATCCTCATTGAGGAAATTACATGGTACGTACAGAAATCTGGAGACAAAGTCTACTTTCCAAACAACATAACCATGCGTTCGCATCGCTTAAAGTAGTACTAATATTGCTTGTTGAGGACTTACTTTTGAGTATCGCTGGAAACTGAGTCTAAATCTGAGCCAATACCAATTCGAGCCAATTATATTACACTTAGCTTATGCTAATCATTATTCTCTGTCAGCTGCGACAAACGAGCCACGACAACTTGAATGGATTCGTCGGACTATGTTTCAATCAGCGGAACGAGTTTTTGATTCTGTGGCGCTTGTGCTCACGCGGCAGCTTGCAAGATCTGCTCTTCAACGATGATCTCAAGCTCGACACCAACTTTCAGTCGTCTTTCGCCAGAGATGTCACTTCGGTGCGTACTCATTACCCTTCCTTATAGTTTTGCGACTCAACGATATAATTCACTACTGCTCATGTAAGAATTTAGAGGGAAAAGCTTATTCGCGCCGACGATCATGGTTGTTGAGTCCATTCCGAATACTGCGCATCATACATAAATATCATTTGTATCTAACATGATGCTCAGAATAGTCATTTCAACCACGTGTCACAATAGAGAATTTCGACAATAAGCGTTCATTTCTAACAAAATCTTGTGCGATGTACAAAGCGAATACAGTATAGTTGACTAGCTTTTGAAGACCGGTGTTCGACTAGTGTTTGAAGAATGCCAAAGGCAATAGTGACTCGCACAGACTGCGACAATTTCCCATCTGCGCGCAGTGAGCAATGCTTTTTAACGCTTTCTTATTTCTCCAGGGTTTGGACTACTTGCATCGGTCACCGGTGGGTTGCCACGGTCACTTGACTGCTAGCAACTGTCTGGTCGACGCTCATTGGATAGTCAAACTAACTGACTTTGGCATAGAAGATTTCGTAGATGATCTCATGCTCGAACAGCACGAAATCTCGCCGTTCGAGGTCGATGATACCAAGAGACTCGCCAAATCGTCTTCATCAAGTAAGTTTTCTGCCTACACTTCCTCTCCTTGCGCGCTGTCGAGAGCCCACTTGTAAAGGATAGTTTTTGAGAAACTCAAACATGATATAATGCGGCCGAGCGGCAATATTTTACGCGCATATTATTCAGATTGCTAGCTGAACTCAAAATGATCTATTCAGATGATCAATTCATTTATGGATTGCAATTTGCAGAGTTGCTGCACGCGGCTCCCGAACAGCTGATGGAACATAAGAGTCTGGGACGATTTCGGGGTACTGCCTCCGGCGACATTTACAG